>PVHY01000395.1:0-205683 GCA_004024945.1 Uropsilus gracilis
CAAGTAGCTGGGATAATAGGCGTGGCCACCACTCCTGGCTCAGAACACGCTCTTCTTTGGGAACTATGGTTACAAGAATGTGAGGCAGGCTAGGCAGGCAGGCAAGGAGGCAGGCACAGGGCGGGTCTGTGAGGCAGGCAGGCAACTGCACCTTGCAGCCCTACCATGAATCTTCATGCTCTTCCTCTGGATTCCTACATAGTCAAGGCACTTTAATGGCCAGTAGAGGGGTTGCTGTCCCTGTCACTTTTATTCCTGCTCCTAGGCTTTTTTGGCATAGGTGTCCACAATTATGGGTATGAGTCCCCATGCTCATGCTCTGTATTAATATGGTCAAGGCCATACATAGGTGATAGCCTCAGAGTCTAGTGATGTAAAAAAGCCTGATTAGCTCATTTGCCTACACATGCCAATCTTTTTTTTTTGAGACTGTGTCCAATATTTTTGCCCATGGAACCGCAGGCTACCATTGCCTGGGGTGCCACAGACTCAAGCAATACCCAGCCTCAGCTTCCCAGGTTGCTGGGATTACAGGCCCACACCACCACGCCCAGCTATTTTTTTGGAACTAGTCTTGCTACCTTGCCCCAGCGGGATTCGAACCGCGATCCCCAGACCCCGCAGCACTCCATAAGCTGTCACTTACGGGCACACGCCACCGTGCCCAGCCACATGTCAATCTTTTAAGGACTAAACTCACTGACAAGTGGCTCAGACCTTTCACTGCGTGTACCTGAGTGGCTACTTGTGTTTGTGTTTCAACAAGACACGGTGTGGCTGCAACTGCTTTCCTGCTCCCTCTTCATACAATAGTGTTAATAATTTGGCGGCTTCCTCAAAAGGTTGGCGGTGAGCCCAGAGACATGTGCATGGTTCGACCTATGGGGTCCAATTGGCTCTCTCACAGGTTTGCAGCCGTGTCTGTTGCCATGAGTGTCACTTCTCCATACTGCACTCTGGGTCCATGCAGGCATCCTGAAGCCACCTGTTTGCAAACTGTTTCAGCAAACACTGTGAAGTGGGTTTGTCCATTCAGGTCTTTCTGACCCAGGCACATAGCTGAAAGTGTTATCCTACTGGCCTGAGATAAAAGCTGGTAATCAGGGGAGAGAGAGGTTTGCAGCACAGAGATACAAGGTGGGGGCATGTGGATAAATGAGAGACGTCACTTACTTCACGTGTTCTGAAGACTGACCATGGTTGGCTTAGAAGAAGGCACTTAATGGAGATCAACTTCCCACCCTAATCAGTTGTGGAACCTGAATGCAGATGACTGGATATGAGCAGGCTGGATGCTGGAGCTGGGAGAGACTTAACAGTGTCTCAGCAAATAAGGATTCTGATGCCTAGACAATCTCAAGGAATAACAGGGTGTTGTGAAAGCAGCAACGTATGACTAATAAACTATGACTAGTATATTTCTACTTTCACACAAGAAGTCAGAAAATAGATCTATAATAGCTAAGTTCTTGACTGGCATATAATAGTAAATTTTATATCTGCAGCCAGATGGCAAGTAGTAACACATTAAGAATGAGCTTTAGTAACAGATATTAAATTGTATCAAATTAATAGAAAATGAGTTCAGATCTGGCCTTTTAACTTATTTTTTCCTGAGAATAGGCAATTTATAATTCCGTATATTGAGATAATGTTGACTTATATCACAGTATAATCTTAGGGGTATAGGTCTATACCTCTACAAATGCATGTTATTCACCACACCCATCACAAAGGCCCAGTAATTCTCCATTACATCTCCTCTTCCCCTTTGCTATCACCCCACCACATCCCCCTTCTGGTAGACTTAGTCATAGTCTAATGTTCTCTTCCACCTCCTATGTTCACCCGGCCCCTCTCCTTTTTCCTCCCTCTAATCTGGATGACTCAGGTTTATAGTCCAAGTTCCAGGTTTGTCTTTGACTTTTTGTTTGGTTTTTCTATATTTCATACAAGTGAAACTACCTGGTATTTATGTATTTCTTTCTGACTTATTTTGCTTAGCATAATCCTTCTAGCTCCAACTATGCTGCCACAGATGGCATAAGTTTGCCCTTTTTTTTTTTTTTTTTTTTTTTGAGACTAGGTCTTGCTATTTTTGCCCGTGGAACTGCAGGCTCTTGTTGCCCGGGGTACCACAGACTCAAGCAATCCCCAGCCTCAGCTTCCCAGGTAGCTGGGATGACAGGCGCACGCCACCACGCCCAGCTATTTTTTTGGAACTAGGTCTCGCTACGGACCCCAGGTGGGACTCGAACCGCGATCCCTAGCCCCGGCCACTTCATAGGCTGAAGCTTACAGGCACGAGCCACCGTGCCCGGCCCTAGTTTGCCCTTTTTGATGATGGAGTAGTGTTCCATTATGTACATGCACCACAGCTTCTTGATTCATTAATTTGTTCTGGGGCATTTAGGTTGCTTTCACAACTTGGCTATTGTAAATAGTGCTGTGATAAAGATAGGTGTGCAGGTTTCATTTTAAATTGGTCTTCTTTGTGTAGGTACCCGGGAGTGGAATTTGCTGATCCATTGTCAATGATTCTATGGCAGATCCATTTTTAATGTTTTTAAGAAGGCTCCTGGCCCCCGACACACACACACACACACACACACACACACAAAGCTTTTCATTAGGAGCAGGACCAGTCTACATTCCCACTAACATTCATAGCCTGCATCTATAAAATAGGGTAGTACCATCTGAATTGTAATGTTGGAAGATTTAATGAGGTAGTGTGAGTAAAATCCATCAAACTTGAATGCGTATATAAATTATCTGAAACTTTGTTGAAACTGCAAATTCTGGTTCAGTGCTTCTTGGTGATAAGTGAGAATCTTATCACCAAGTGCTGTGGCTGCACTTGATCCCTGGACCACTCTTTATGTAGCAAGGATATAAAATCATGGGAGGCTTAAGATTTTTTAAATTTGTAACTTAGACTTCCCAAATAATTTTGTACTTGTAAAGAAGTATGAAGAATTTCTGGAGACCTTTTAACTAACGTCTCGAAGTGTTAATGCCTTGCATACAATCATAGTACAATCATCAAAACAAAGAAATTGGCTTTGAAACAACACGATTAACAAATCATCAGATTTTTTTCAAATTTCACTAGTTGCCTTATTAACGTTCCATTCAGAACTTGTATCCATCCAGGATCACAAATTGCGAGAGATCTAACAACAGTAATAACCCAGTTGAATTCCTTATATATCTTTGAATTCAAGTGGTTCTCAGATATCAGTGGTCACAAAAAACATCTGGGGAATATGTTTTACAAATTCACTTTCAGAGAAGCTACTAATTCTCTAGGGCTTGGGTGGTATTTGAGAATACACATTTTTATTAGCATGCCAGCTGATGCCCATGCAGATGGAGGAGACTTTGAGTGCCCAAGAGTGGCTGGCACCACTTCAGTTAACACTAGCTAGCCGTGCAATCTTTCCTTGTGTGAGGACAGTGTCCCTATTCATTTCTTAAAAACATTTTTAAAGTATTTCATGCACATGGTAACATTTCTAGAGGTAGCATATATCTGCTTCCCCATCCCTCCGAGCTTTCATAACACAAGGGAAAGCACAGAAAGGCACCCCATTTTCTACTCTTTGCTATGTCACCTAGTATGCCCTTCTGTTTTTCATGTTTCCTGAATAGATCTAGGTTTGTTACTCCTCAAAGTCTGCCACAAGGGGGCACCAGTGACTTCTTCCTAAGACCAGTAGTAGTAACAGAAGTCACCAAATTAGCAAGCAACTATCAGGGCTTGAAGAGTCATAGAATAATTTCTCACCCAGACTTAACCTCCTGTACCTCAGAGATCTTGTGATGTGCTAGCTTCTGATTACAGAAAGGTGAATCTCTGAACTACTGACTTTGGACCCTGTCTCCAATTCTTTTATAGTTGCTAATTCCAATATTAGAAATTTGCATGGAGCTGTGGACTGTGAAGGTTTGAATCAAGTCTGTGGACTTCTGTCTGAGGGATTTTGGCCTAGACTGTCCTGAGTAGTCGGAACAGTTCTGAATAATGTAGCTGTGTGGGGGCTCAAACACAAGACTACAGGCTTGACACACTTTCCCCATCAGGTCTTAGTTCTAGTTCTCGCATCCCTTTTCCCTGCGTATAGTGAATAGAAATAACATCCTTCATGTAAATTTAATAATCCCTCCTAACCCCCAGTGACACTAAAGGAGCTAAAGGAGGAGCTAAAGGACACTAAAAGAGGAAAGAAGGATCAATGACAGCAAGGGCCCAAGTCTACATCTCTACCACAAGGAATGATATGTTGATAAAGAACAACCCACTCTCCAAAATACAACCAGCCAACCTATTTTTAGGTTTGACCAATTTTATATGTATGTATGTATTACGTATGTATGTGTGTATTTTAAAGAGACTAGGTCTTGCTATGTTGCCCAGGGTTGTCTTGAACCCATGGACTCAAGTGATCCACAGCCTCAACCTCCCAGGTAACTGGGATTACAGGCTAATGCCACCATGCCCTAGGTTTGACTAATTTTTGAGGGTGTCAATACTTCTAACATGACGGACCTCAAACTATCAGCATGGTGTCACTGAATGCAGAGTAGGGAAGAGAGGTTCAGAACCCACCTGTCTATGCCTACAATATAAACACAATAGGTACATATAGTGGCTGTACCATTTTTCATTCCCACCAAGAGCACATGTTTTCCAGTTTCTCAGCAATCTTGCCAACAATTTTTATTTTGCTATTTTAATTGTCAGCACTTTGAGAATAAGTTCTATCTCATTGTGGTATGACTTGTATGTATGTATTTCTCTAATGATATCTTTTCAGATGCTTGTGGCTATTTGTGTATATCTTCTGGAGAAATTTCTAATCAAGTTTTTTGCCTATTTTTCAATTGGGCTATTTTTTCTTTGATATTAAGTTATAGGAATTCTTTATATATTCTTATTATTAATCCTTTACCAGACATGTTTTGTGAATATTTTCTCCCATTCTGCATGTTTCCTTTTAATACTGTTGTGTTGTGGTAGAAAATATTTTTGATTTCATGTAGTACAGTATATATTTTATTGCCTATGCTTTTTTGGTCATATCCAAGAAATCACTGTTAAATCCATTATCATAAAGGTTTCTTCCTGTATTCTAAAAATTATAATTTTATGTCTGTAAATTTTGATTTATTTCTGGGTAAAATAATCTATTCCATTAGTTAATATGTCTCTTTTCATGCCAATACGATGTTGTTTTGAATAATAATTTTGTAGTAAATTTTTTTTTTTTTTTTTAGACTAGTTCTCGCTATTTTTGCCTGAGGAACCGCCCGCTCTCGTTGCCCGGGGTACCACGGACTCAAGCAATCCCCAGCCTCAGCTTCCCAGGTAGCTGGGATTATAGGCGCACACCACCACGCCCAGCTATTTTTTGGAACTAGGTCTCGTTACGGGCCCCAGGCGGGACTCGAACCGCGATCCCTAGCCCCGGCCACTTCATAGGCTGAAGCTTACAAGCACGAGCCACCGTGTCCGGCCTTGTGGTAAATTTTGAAGTCAGGTAGTGTGAAATCTCCAACTTAGTTCTACTAATGGGCTGTAGTACATTAACTTAATGTCAGCATATCCTTACATTCCAGATATAAATCTCACTAGGTTGTGATATGTCATCTTTTTCATGTGCTGTTGAATTCTGCTCTCCAGTAATTTTTGAGGAATATTTGCAATATTCACCAGAGTTTTGTCAAAATTTTTCTAACATTTTTTTTTTGTTGTGCAGCAGACACACACACACACACACACACACACACACACACACACACACAGGTCTCTGCCCCTGGCCTCTAATAGTTTCTGAAACCTTTGTAATTTACTGGGTGATAAGAGCAGTCAGAGCATCTTTCTGTTTAAATATTTGGTCTTTGACCCTGGTCATTGACTCAGGGACCCTGAAATCCTGGAATTTCCTGGGTGCTATGACCAATTTTTGTCCTTAAAAAGAAAACTCTTATTGGGTTCCAGATGGCTCTGGCTGAGGACTGGTCACCAGGAAGACCAAACCTTAAATAGAAGGTTGGATTTTCAGCTCCTAGTCCTAGTCTCTTGATAAGGGAGGATTGAAATAGTTAATGATTCATCATGCTTATGTGACAAGGTCTCCATAAAAATCCCAAAAGCATTGAGATTCACTTCAAGTACCACTTCTTATTGCTCTTAAATTGGATCCACAAATTATTATTTTACCCTGTTGGATTCTGGATAAAATCTTGAACTTTTCCTGGTAAGTACTTAGAAGTGATGTCATTCATTTGAGGTTAGCCTTTAAGATTTTTTGGGGGCAGATTCAGGACAATTTTAGTCTGGGATAATTTTACCCCACATTTGAGGCACACATACACACACACACACACACACACACACACACACAGAGGAATGCACTGCTAAGAACACAAGTCAACACTCAAAGAGGACCTCTGCAAATCTTTGGGTTCCATGCATTTGTAACACTTTCCTTTCTGATCCTTTTCCTGTGAACTATATCCCTTAATCACTCCTGCAGACTGCTAGGCTGTGTCTGAGTTCCTCCTCTCTACAGTAGGCAGGGGAATTACAGAGTTTACATCATTTGTTTCCTCTCTCAGTGCTCACTGTCCTGCATTGTCTATGTCTACTATCTAAAAATCAGTTGTATGTACTTTGCTAAGTTTTTTCTTTCAAGTGAGTGAGTAAATCTGGTCTTTATTACTCTCCTTCTTGGCCTGAATTGGAAGTCCACATTCAGTTAATAAAGAACAATCTAAAGACATTTTTAAAAGTTGATTTGGTGATTTAATTACTCCAATATAAGTACATTGGTCTTACATAGATCAGGCGCTTTATTATTTCCTTAAGTCTTAAAAATTAAACAGATTGGACATTACTAAATGGTTTAGTAATGATATCTTTTTAAATTTTCACCTTTCTCAAATTCAGGCCCCAAAGTCAGAGTCATCAATGTTAGGATGTAATGTATGCTTCCAACTGTGCGTTTCTTGGCAGATTGCTATAGTCTTGTGGCTGACTTCTCATTTTTCATTTGGGGGGGAAAATGATGCCATTCCTATTTTCTATTACAAGTTTACTTCGTAATGAAAATGGCATCACTTTCCCCAATAGCTAAATTGAGTCCCTGTGGAGAAGGTATTTGTCTCTGAACTCCTGAAGTAAATACTGAAATGCATTAGTTCATGTTGAGTAATGGCATGGAGTTGCCCCAGAGTGTGCCAGGAGCAGCAATGGACAGCCTCACTGCATCATGAGAATTCTTGGTCTTGTGTGGTTGGTCACACACTCCTCCTTCCCTCCTTGAGAAATTAACTACAAAAGTACAGCAGAACATCCTGAGAGGATTCGCTTTCAAATTGTAGTTTTACATTTGCCTATGTACGCATTAAATTTTTTATCTCATTAAAAAATATATATCCTTGTGAGAAAATACTGGACTTGTCATCTGGTCCTTCCAAAAATGTGTTAACTTCCAAAGGTTGATAAATGCTACATTTACTTAAAAAAAAAAACAACTCACCATATGACTCAATTAGACATTTTGCTAGTTCTAATTTTAATTTTGCTTTGTTTAGCCTAATATTCAATGCCTATCCCACTAGGATGTCAGCTACACAAGGCCAGGAACTTCAATTGTCATGTCCCCAACATCTGTAATATTGTCTGGCAGTATTTGTTCCATCAATGTGCTATTTACTTAATTTGCTATTAAATCCTCTTGCTGTCATTTCCACTTGTAATAGAATCTTTTTGTTTAAAGATTTTATATAGACCATCAATATATAAAACAATCTGATCTACATTTAGCATGAATTTCCCTTACTTGTAACATACATTAATATTATAGCGCATCATACATTATTTTAATATTCATGAGAAAAACTCTAATAAAAGTTTAGAGTTCAAAAAACTTTACATAGATGTTTGGAAAAACAAAGTTTCTATCTTGGGTAAAAAGTTTGGGGCCTCTGCTCATGAAATGGTTCAAAGTATAACAGTACTAGGGTAACAGACTCAATATTTTTTTTTGGAATACACAGGAACAAAAGTTACCAAGGAAGCTGTTTGAATTGTTTCCGGGTTTACCCACTTACTGGGAATATGACTACCAGCAGCTCTGGAGTCTGGCAGACTAACTCAAATCCTGGACTGTCAATCACTTTGTACCCTTGAGTGAATATACTATCAACTTAAAAGTTATTTTGAGGGTTAACATTACTTCTAGGAATAGAGCATTACATTGTAAATACTCAACAAGTGAGTTATTCGCTAGATGTCAAGGTTACCTTCACATTGCTTTTAAGGCCTTTGTTCACTAGCAGTCTATGGGAAGATGGCAAGAAATTTAGAGGGTAAAGACTTTTGAGTAAATTCATTTTCAAATGTAAATGGTACTAATTTGTATTCTTCCTGCATCTCAGCATTAATGTGGTCTAATTAGGGTTATGTGCTAACTGGACACTGATCATCACTGGTTTTTCTGCCATGTCAACCTCAATGAAAGACTGGTTTTTGTCAAATTCTTGACTGGGTATGCTTGACAAGGACTCATTTTCATATTCCCCAATACATTTGTAAGTTTGCCTGCAGGTAACAGGTCTATTAGAAGACAGACTTTGGGGGTGCAGACAATATTCTGCTATATTTCACTTAGAAATTTTAATCCTAATTCTATTTTTGAGTATGCTTAAACCAGCAGTTTAAACTTTTAGTCACAATGATCAACTAGAACAGAAAGGCAGTTTTATCTTTCTTCCTTAAATAATATACAATAGTAGTTTTCCACATTAGAAATCTGAGTCAGGCTGTATCTAAATGGTTGAAATAGCTCTAATCAACCACCCAAATCAGTTAGCTGTTATTACCCAAGATTTAATCTTATTCTCTGTGATCTTGCCCAAATTCCTGGCTTTAAACTTTACCTATGAAAATGATTTAAGTGTTTTGCCTTGGCTTCTTCAAATTCCAGACTTTTACAAGCAACTACCTAGCTGATCCCTCTATTTCAATGTCTAATGGGTACAGTAAAGTCTAAAAATGAAAGTTTTCCCCAGACATACTTCTCCAACAGCACTCTATTGCCAGCTGCTGGGGTCAAATACCTTGGTGTCATCTATATAATTCTTCTCTCATGAACCTCAACCATCCATGCAAGTGAGCAGATTTTAGTGGGTTGGTCCTTTAAATTAAAGAGTATTTCTCATTACCATCTTTGTCATTGTTCCTCTCTCACTTGGATTAACTTCCTAATAGGGCTCTCCTTGCACTCTTTTAACATAAAAGCAACAGGTGAGCCTGCGCAAGATCATGTCACATCTCTACTCCAAAGCCGTCTCAGGTAGGAGAAAAGTCAGTCCTTAAAAATCACCTACTGACAAGCCTTTAATGAGGCGCTCCACTACTCTGACCTGCTCTACTCCTACTTTTTGTCTGCACCATTCATATTGCTCTTCCTTTAGCAAACCAGACACACTGCTAACTTGGGATCTTTGTACTTATTCTGACTGGAATGCTTCCCTAACTTCAAGTTCCCGATCAATGTGAATTCTGTGAGCCTTACTTGACCACCCTCCTTCAAATGCAAGCCCTTGCACACACCTTTGCACTGCTTCTCTCCACATTCTTTGCTTTACTCCCCCCTAATTCTCACCTCAATAGAATCTAAACTCTACATTTTTTTCATTACCCAAATGAGATGATAAATACCATGAGGGCAGAATTTTTTTTCAATGCTCAGGTACGGTAATCATTTTTAAAGAATGAACTTAGTCATCATTCCCATTCCCATGTCCCCTTTGTACTGAAAGATTTTAATTAAAGTCACACAAAGTTCTTGGGTTGAAAATAAAAGCAAAAGACCAATACACATTAGTTTGTCAACATGTAATGCCCTGGGTTTATTTTGTGAGAATTCTATCACAATTTTTCCAGGTGGGATTAAAAACCTTAAGGATAATGTATGCCGTTGGACTGGGCATTCAGACTTCGGTACTGACAAAGCACTAGTAGTAGTCTGTTAAGTACCATTCTCTTCACAGAAGAGAAGTCAAATATTTCCAAAGGAAGGCACCCGATATTTGTGGTTCTGGCCTTGCAGCCTTCTGGAGAATCTTAAAAGGAAAAAAGCTGGCTGGCTGTTTTTAGAAACTGGAATGATGATACACGTACAGCAATTACTGCATTCTTCTCCCTTATATCCTTTTTGTAAGAACAAGTAAAGAATGAAGTCTTTTAAACAATTCGACAATAAAAAAGTACAATTTTTTGTGCTAAAAAATGGGCAAGACAACATAAACTCCAGTTGTAAGGACTCCATTTGCATACTTGATTTAACACTTTTTTGGTGTGGAAGGAAATGGGACTACTGGGCTGTTTGTAGAGCAGCAACATAACATTAGTGCTTTAAGTACCAGAAACTACCCACAGATTTGTGGGCAAGTGGGGATGGGAAGATTCAAGAGACTTCATTTTTAGCTTGTTACTTGTCCTAATGATAGTAGACCAGGAAGATCCCCATTGAACAGTACATTCCCCATTTTTTAAAAAAACTGATGCCTTTTTTTTTTTTGTAAAATTCTGTATGTATGTCACCATTTTTTTTTCACATGATACACAGAAAACTCAGGGACCCAGAGGGGAACCAAGTTATGTTATACCATTTACAAAATACCAAGGAGTCCACAGCTACCTAACACATTTACTACAGCACAGGAACCAATGAAGGTACAGTGTACAAAAAACTGTAAACACGGCACAATAAATAGATAAAACAGCAGGTTCCGCACCATGCACATGATGTGATGACACTTCATCTCTATACAATCTCACATCTCACACTCTTTGTTGCAATTTATTTCCCTCCCACCCCCCACCCCCAAGTGCAAAGCATCACAAATGAACATTTCTGTATTCAAGTAACATATATACAAGGGTATTACAAATATGCAGTACTGTACAGATAATTGCTGTATTCTTAATTTACAGATGTTGATTTTTTTTCCTATTAACAGTAAGAAAAGAAAAATTGAAGCATGAGAGATGAGCATTGCTGTCAAGTCCCCACAGCTGCCACAGAAACGCATATGCTGCATTCCATCATCCCTTGCATTCAAAATGCTACTGATGCATAGCACCTAATCAAGTCCCCAGGCTGCAGTTCCACTCCTGAGGAAGCTACGTCACCTCCATCGCTACTGTATTGTCTGCTATGTTGTTTAGTGCTGGCTTTTCTGATTCGTGATTTTCCCTGTTAAAATAAAGGTCAACAAATTACTCATCTGCAGTCAAAAAGTTTATCAAATCAAGACTTTAAAAATAGGAAGGAATCTAACTTTTGGGGCAAGATAGCAAATAGAGGCACAGAAACCCTTATTAATAGTTTATTATCAGGAAATAGAACAAGAAGTCAGATTTATGTATACCAAAAATTCTATGTTCAACTATATAAACAATAATAGTTATATACTAGCAATCTAGGAAACCCCAGATTTCAATTTGGAACAAATCTTTGGTTTAGTACCTAAACTGCTGAGTGTGCTTGGAGAAGTCAGTGAACTTCTCATCTTTAAATTAAACAGACTAATAAGTGATATAATGCAAGTATTCCATGGTTACACAATCCTACGGCAATGAAAACTGTGCATTATATAAATAAGTATAGGTAAAGATTAATTAGCTATTATTAGACCCAGAATACTAGTAAAAACAGATTGGTGCTGAGAAGACAGTAACCATGACTTATGTTCAACAGCATATACAGAGGTGTGGGTAATGTATGGGTATGGAAATTAAAGCTCTGTGGCTACAAACCTGCTCCTGCCTTTGGGTCACTCTCAGCTGGGGAATTTTACGTATCATTTTGAATCTAAGGTGTTCTAAACTTGGTCTTCTCTAAGCATAACATTAACTCCTCATATTCTGAAGCTTCTAGACAATCAGTTTACTAGTTTAGCTTAGAACACATTCATATTTCCTTAACTCACTTTCCCTCTTTTCCAAACTAAGATTTTATTTTCCTTGAATACGTCTGGTAAAAAAAGATTTCTCCTTATATTAAAATTATAGGCATAATCTGTACAATTTGACAAAAATTTGTGATATCGTAAATATTCTCACCTTTTACAACTAATATTATTTAACTTTTCATGCTTTTATTTGTCTTCTAAAATGCCTTGTCTTTCTTTTTGTTTTCCCACAGCACTTTTTAAACAGCAGAATTAAATTATCAATAAAACAGAACAGAATCTTAGCAATCTTCTAAAATATCTATTGAAACCCAAGAAAAACAGGTTAGCACAAAAAATAATGGTTTGATTAAAAGCTGACTTAGCAGGAAAGCTTTTGTGTATAAAAAGCAGCTTGACACAGGCCATGGTGGAATTCATCAGTAATAATTACCTACACAAGCAAATGATGAAGAAATTGTAAATGAAAGATACATTCTAAAACAACTCCTTCCATCCAGTGCTGGCACTATACAAGCCACTGTTACAGTAAAAGTGATGTCTAAACTATACATGCACTATTCACATTTAGTTGAAATTCTCAACAATACTGAATTGCAATTTCATTTGTTTAGTTCTTGAATAAAAAGGAAACAATTCTCATTCATACAATGTTAGTGTATAAAAGGAAAAGAACAAAAACACATAGAAATTAGTAGAAAGTGATGTAAGACAGTTTAAAATTACATCTCATATTTTCCAAACACTTTAGGCTTAAAAATTAGTACTCACCTTGGAGCTGAATCTACTGAGGACGAAGATGGAACCTTAGAAACTTGACAGTTTGCTGCAGCAGCCAACTTTAAGGCAGACGATGGAACAGCACTTAAAGTCCTAGGTATATGTCGTGCATTTATGGGGGCAATAGAGTTTACAGTGGCAACCGATGAAGGTACAGTTAACCGAATGTTGTTCCCAATCAGAACCTGAGTTGTTGCAGAATTGGCAGCAGTTACTTGATGACTCAGTGCACTGTGGGAACTTGAAGTCTGTGTCATGTTTGAAGGCTGTAACAAAGTTGAACCTGCCGTTGATGGACTTGTATGTACAAGTGCTGTTGGTGTAGTACTACTGAGGTGTAAGCCCTTGTATACTCCTAGAGAAAAAGAAAGATGAATTTAAACAAAGTGCAATTTTGCCGTTTACACTACAGATAAATGTTACAAATATTATTAAAACATTTTAAATGTTTTTATCTTTACCTGAGGCTGGAAGGACGCCATTCACCCCAATTCCAAGCACCACATCATCCTTCATCTTGAATCCCATCAGTTGTTCTGATGTCACCAAAGCAGAAGCGGCAAATTGAGCACTAGCAGAATCCAAAGTCTTGGAAACAAAACCCTAAAAACAAAAATACAAATTTTGTTAATATCATTTAGTGTGAAATTATCATTAAATCTACACAGGTATACCAAAATCAGTCTGAATATAAAAGAAAGTGGCAAATCACTGAAATAGCTTTATCTCTTTTGATAATTTGAGAGAAGATAATTTTATCATTCAAGAATTATGAATTCTGGTGTTTATGTGACAATATAAAACATGTATAATTAACAAAATAAACCTAAAATGTGGAAACAGAAAACCTCTTATCTATCCTTGTCCACATATAAAATATACTAGTATAAAACATTTCAGTGATTTGCTAATACATACAAAGAATAAATGAATATGCAAACTTCTTTTACAACTTAAGAAATTGAGGGGTACCTTGAAATTTTATTTTTTTATTTTTTGTTTTTGGAGACTAGGTCTTGCTATTTTTGCCCGTGGAACCGCAGGCTCTCGTTGCCCGGAGTACCACAGACTCAAGCAATCCCCAGCTTCAGCTTCCCAGGTAGCTGGGATTACAGGCACGCACCACCACGCCCAGCTATTTTTTGGGAACTAGATCTTGCTACGGGCCCCAGGCAGGACTCGAACTGCGATCCCTAGCACCGGCCGCTTCATAGGCTGAAGCTTACAGGCACAAGCCACCGTGCCCGGCCTGAAATTTTAAAATGAATTTTCCTATAAGACATTTAGAGGTTCAAATCTCAGTCAATAAGCCCTAAATGTATTTAAATAACCAACATATATCTTCCTTTGAGACTTTGACTTGCTATTTTTGCCTGGGGAATCCGGAGGCTCACATTGCCCGGGGTACCACAGACTCAAGCAATCCCCAGCCTCAGATTCCCATGTAGCTGGGACTACCGGCGCACGCCACCACACCCAGCTATTTTTTTTTTTGGGATGAGGTCTTGCTATGCTGCCCAGGCAGGTCTCGAACCCATGGATTCAACCGTAATTAAAATGCCAAAGATAATGAGCTCGGTGGGATTATACTTTAAAGAGATATAGTCACAAGCTATAGGTCAGACTTGAAGACAGGGTTCCATCTCATATAACTATGCTTTTTAACTTTCATTTTTAAAAATAGGGAGCAGAGGCAATAGCTTCCATACTCACCTGTAATGTTCTTTCTAAACCCTGTATAGAATGGCTATGATGTAGATTCAGGCGAAAGCCACTTTTCTGCTGGTTAGATGCAAGGTTCTATGACAACAGTTGGTAATTAGAGATGAACTCTGGTGGGAAACAATGAGGGATAATCATAAGACAGACAAATCCCTCACCTGTGAAGTGTTGGTGGAGGAATTACTATTTGCTTGCTGTTGCTGAATTTGTGCAAGCTGCTGTTTCTGCATTAGTGCCAGTTGCTGTTGATGTTGCTGGTATTGTTCGGCTGTAAATGCTAAATATAAAACGAAGAAACACTTTACAAAACTGCATAGATATCATTTACACTTACAGTGTAAATATCTTAAGAGTACTAAAACATCTCAGCATTAAATTATTTGCACAAAATTGAAGCATTTGACAAAAATTCATGATCCAGTTAAAGATCACGTTCAAATTAAAATTTCGGCCTTTTTGCAACCACATTTTAAAAGAGTGGTGTAAATTTAAAGAAAAACAAAATTAAACTTCCTCAGTTAAACACAAAAAAGAACTGATTACTTTCCAAGTTTTAGAACTGTACTTTGTATAAAGCTGTGACACTTGTGCTGGACAGTGTAAAAAAGTAACACCAGCTTTTAAATTCATATTATTTGCAAATCAACTGAGCTTGAGAAGAAATCTGGTAACTACTATTTGGTTTCTTCTAGTTTAGTCATATTATTGCCCCAATGCATTCAAATGATCCCTAACAGTTCTGTGTATAAATACTGTTCCACATATTTTCTAATTTCAGTCAATTCAAACATTTCCTCTACATGAAACATAGGGTTGTTGTCTATTAATTTCTGTATTTAAAAGAAGATATCCCTTAAGCTCAATAGGAAGAAAAGAGGTTCCAAATGTTACGGTTTTCCCCACCCAATCAACCCACCTGGAAAAAATCCAGTCAATAAGAACGGAGTTGTTTATGTTGATTTACTGTACAGAATGATGTCTGAGGAAAGACACTGTATTATGCTACTTATGTTTGTCTATGGAGAGCTCAGTTCTAAAAAAAACAAACAAAAAAATGTTCATTTATTACCCCCCCAAAAAAGTGTGTGCAGTTTTAAAAAAGGAAACCTTTTTCTTCTTTTGCCAATTAAAAAAAGGAAAAAAAAAAAAAAGCACATACAATCACAACACCTGACTTTAAAGGCTTCTTTAAGAAACCTTTGATGTTTGGGTAAGAACTATTTCAAAACAAAAAGAAAGGGTTACCATGCATCCCTGGGTGTCAGGAAATATTTAAATCATGCAAATTTCCTCACTCTAAAGTTTAATATTTTGAGATTATGATCACCTATTTCTTGTCATCTTTAACTGCATTATAATTTAGTTAAGAATATCACTTCAAGTTTTATAATTCTCCTAACTAATGAAGTATCTACCTCCAGCATACAGGATCTACCTGGAACAATTATAAAATGTTTAGAGAGAAAGTCCACTGCATTTTGAATGCATGAGAAAACCATGAAACAATATTAAAAAGTTATCAGTGTCTATACAAGCTCTTATACTTGAGCTGAACTAAATTTGCTACAAGACAAAAAAAAATTCGTATTAGAAAAATTCCACCTTTTTCTTATTTTGTGTTACAAATCTGTTTATTTTCGGACGAGTTTCTATTCCTATTTAAAGTCTGTAACTCAGATTTGAATTTTACAGATAAGCCTTGACTGATAAGATAATCCTAAATAATTATTCAAAATGACTTTCTGTCAACACAATTTCTAAATAAAAAAACGTGCTGTATTAAAACTTGAAGAAAATCTACAAAAATTAATGCTGCTCAGAAATAATGCAGCATTTTCATGTTTATAAAAAATTATAAAATGTTATTGCTTAAATTTAGAAAAAATCCTTGATTTATGAGATAATTCTGTTAATCTGTCTCTGAAATTTACACTATAATTTGCTAAACTTGAATTTTCTAGTAGGAGCTGCTAGGCAAACTTTTTAGGAAAGGATCATTCTAGAAGGTCAGATGATCATGACATAACTAGAAAAGCAGTATTGTTAGTATTACTGAAAACCTACTTTAAAAATAACTCCATTTATGTCATAAAAATTCTTTTATAGAATTTTGTTCGTGTTTGTGTGTCTTAAAATTTTTATTAACAATAAATTGATAACCAATGTGAATAAAGGCTCTAAATAGTCTTATTTAAATCACTCAAACTAAATCAAATTTTAACTTTTGTTTTTTTGATGGATTAAGCCTTTGATTTTTAAGGTACTGTTAATCTCAGTATATTGAGAAAAAATTGCAATTAGTACCTTAGATAATACACACAGACTTTGGAACACTGTATTTATTAGTCTATTCTTAAATATCTTTATAATCTAGACATGAAATTTTCTCTGAACATTTTTTGGTAAATCTAGGACACATCTATACAACACAGCAACATATAAGTTGGAGATGACAGCAGTAAAAACTAGAGTCTAGGGAGCAAAGAGCTTTTGATTTTTTTAGTTATCAACACATTGTAGTTAGGAGTATACCTGGTTATGTCACTTCAATCTTTTGGGAATTCAAAATGTTCATTTAAAATATGAAAGTGATTACATGAGGTGATTATTTTCAGCGGTGAGGAACTAAGATTTTAAATGTCTTCTGAGAAACGAGAAATCCAATCTAATGTTTTTGATGGTCTAAGACTTATGGTTTTTAAGCCAAAAGTAGAAAATGAGTAGAAAAGCTTAAATAAAGGTAGTAAATTTGGGCAAATACAATTTTACTTGGGTTTCACATTTATATAAAACACCAAGATCTTGGAATACCATTATTATAAAAAAATCTAACCAGATGCTAACGGAAAATAAACAAAAATGACCCTAACTTCTTTAAATTTGCATCAAGATAGAAAATTTGTAGGCTGTATGTCTATTTTCAGACATAGTATGGTAGTGAGGTTTGTAATTTCTACAAAAATGGATGGACGGTTTGGAAATTTAGAATTGGAATAACTTTAAATATCTATAAGCTGCTGCTGTGTCCCAGGAAAACGCGTCCTCACTCAGCAAAAGGACACTGCTCCAGGAAAGAAAATCGACTGAACAATGGACTGAACAGACTGAAAATTGACCAACAACTGGCAGTGAGAAAGAAGATGGAGTAAGGGTGGGGTGGGGATGGGGATGGGGGCTGAGGGATGGTGGTGGATGAACAGGACAAAGAGAAGGGGGAGGAACACTGAAAAGGAAAAAAATGAAAATAAATAAAAGATATTAAAAAAAATTCATAAGCTTTTGGTAGCTTCTAACAACTGTGCGGAAGAAATTTAGATGACATATTCTAAATTTTTACAAGTTTGTTTCTATTACAATGTAACTATGGTACAGTACAAAGTACTTCAAAAAGCATAGAGTTTAGGTGCTGCCACTTTAGTAGTCACATTCCTGTAGCTAGAATAGATCAACTGAAATTAAGGTATGAGGATGGGGGTGGGAAGGGTGACAGGTATTTAGGAAAATAATAAACTGAGCTTGAGAAGATGGAGTCTAGATTACCAAAATGTACACTGTGCTTATTAAAAAAACAAAACAGAAAACACCCATTTTAAAAGATATCCCTCAATTAGAAATTTCTTTGAGTAGCACACAGGAAGGTAATTATTTTAATAGAGAGAAAAAAGATAACTTTAAAGAAATGTAAAACAATAGGCTCACAGATAGCTAAATAGAAATATATTAATATATAAAGATAAATAAAATATGAGCCTTTAATTAGTAGGCTTAAATGGATAGTTTTTGAGGTTCACAAGCATTATTTGTTATCCAAAAATTCAATCTGAAAACAAAGTCTGCTATAAAGTTCATTTGGTAGAAAACATGACTGAACCTGAATTCATTTGTCTGGGAATGACTTGAACATGAGATTAGTTGTCAAATGTTCCACTATGTGTGATTATTCCTAAACTTCATTATGCCACTGTTAAAACTATTAATGTGTTAAGTATGCCATCTCAGACTGTGCTGAGGATGGATCTGAATTTGAAATATACTTGGATAAAGATTAAGGTCCTGCAGACTACAAAATCAATGTTCATTTAACAAACAAACAACAAACAAAACAAAACAACCCAACAACTTAGTGTTCAAACCTAGAGTTCTTTTTCTACAGGAGTACAATCTTAAATTACAAACTTAAGTAAATTCCACTTAGTAAGCTACAGCTGTTGAGACTTAAAAACATAACATTCAATCTGATAACTTAGTTCTTTCCTCCCTGTTCAACTTAGAAATCTTTAGTGCTGATATAAGCTTAGAAACAAGATGGCAAACTTGATGAAATTTCATTGGAAACTGAGAATTCAAATCCTAAACATAATTGTGGTTTTAAAATCATTTCTATTTCTAATCTTAAACAAATAGTTTTCTAACTATGAAAAAGGTATTAATTCAGCCATCTGATATCCCCTAAGATCAAATGTATATATATATATATATATATATATATACACACACACATATATAAATACATAATCACTAAACACATGCCACATTTTCAAAGGTGTTTTTTATAAATTAAAAAGAAAATCATTGAAAAAGCATTGGAAACTGTCTAAATCACATAGTAATTAAAGAGTTTTAATATGCTAAGTACACTAGAAATTTTGAATACACATAGCATATATAAGTCTTGCCAGATTCCTTAATATTGTGTTATTCGTTTGTATAGTATTCACGGACCAAGCAAGTACTTTAGAACCTGAACTAACTCGGCTGCTTAATTTGACCTAAAAAGCAAGCAAAATGGTCAAGACCGAAATGAAGCAAGCTAAGAAGATTCTAAGCAGTTGAAACACAGACAACAAAAGTTAGTGTGTTAAAGCACACCCTTTACTAAAAATAACAGGGTTATAAGTGTCATTTAGAATTTTCTATTTAAAAATGAGAACATGCCTTTATAGATGATTATTTAGAAAGAGGAGTATCAATTCAGAGAATATCACTGTCACAGCATAAGTCTAAATATTATATTTAAGATGACAATCTAATAATCAAAAATGGCTAAAACAAACACCATGTATTTGGCTTAAGGGCAGGCAAGCATGTTATCTGATTATTATCTCAAACAATGGTTATATTCTAAAGCAAAATTAGTATGGTAAAAACCAAGCCATGAAAATTACTTTAGCATGTGCCACAATCAAGACCCATCCCTTTCAAAAGCCCCACACAACCAGTCATTCTTCTGGTATTAGACAAGATCATAGTTTCTTTGGTTGAATACTAGATGAAGTAGTAGTCTGGTCTGGTTTGCATTTGGGGTCATTCTTTATTTAAAAAAATCTTAAAAGCTACAATTACACTGACCAAAGTGATAGACACTTAACTTATTGAATTATGGGGCAATGTAGGCACCAAAGCTGTTAGAGGAGCAAGAGATTTTTTTCTCTATTCCCATAGTTGTCCACTATGGAGAAGACATTTTTTTAGAATTATAGTTAGAATCTTGTATAACATGAACTACTAAATTTTATTATTTTCCTCTAGGAGCCTATAGCTGAATTCATTTAGGATAAATGTACGTAAGTTATGACTCCACTGTAACACATTTTGAGAGTATAAAGAGGTACTCTGTAGGTTTCTGAAACATTCACAAACATGAGTAATATAATAACCTTTAGAAATCTATAGACATCTATTTTAAGTATACAGGAATATCTACTAAAATGATTAACAATTGCTTACAACAAAAAGGTGATACTATTTTTTTTCAAAGTTGTATCACACATATGGAAGGTAACAATAAAGAAGAAAATGACAGTAATAATGTAATTTTCAATGTTTACCTTTTAATATTCTTTGGAAACATAAGTTTTACAATATCAAAATTAACTTAAGCATTATAGCCAAACAATTTACATAAAATAAATCATAAAAAGATCCTTAGAATAATTATACACTTCAACTTCTCTACAAGTGGTATAGAAAATGCAGACTGATGGAACACACTCAAGTCTCAAAATTTTATGACTTAAAAGTCTTTATCAGGGTAAATATAAATATTAAATTCGTTTTAAAAATCTCTGCACTCACACTAAATCTAAGTCTTCCTTCATATTGAAAAATTCTTCATGTTGATTTTTAAGACTATGAAAGCAGAGAGAAAATGAGTGTATTTAGAGTTGGACATTAAACATAAGTAATTTGCTAGGTCTCAGAATAATTTAGAATATCTTCAGTTGACTTACGAAATGCCATTATTTTCTTATGACCTGATTTCCATTTTATTGAAGAACTTTTTTATTTTCATAAAGTAAATTAGTTACAGCACTGTTCCTAGAAATTTTTAGGAAGAAAAAGCACATCTTTATATTTATTATAAGGTTTAAGTAGCCTCATCAGGTAACGAGGGGGACAAAACAATCACTATTGCAGTCCTTTAAAAACCTGCATCTGAATTACTTTCAAAAAACTCTGTAGTTTTAAAAGTGAATTCCTATCAATATGCCTCAACTAACACAAATCTATGCTTTAAACGTGAAAGTTACAATTTTAAGAAATATTTTAGTAGGTAATATTTTAGATGCTTTCACACTGTTGTCATAAAGTGAGACACTCTCTGAAAATGTTTCCAAAATAATTCAAATAAGCCTTCTAATTCTGAATTACACTGTACCAGCAGATAACAATGTTTTGCCTATCAATACAATTGCTGGTCTACTTTTCAGTAGTCCAGATAAAAAAATGAGAAGTGTCCAAGTATAAAGCAGTAACAAATTATGGTTCATATTCTTTTCACATCTAAAAATGTAACTGTTGAATCTTTTGATTCACATAAGGGTATATTTAAAAAAGACACATGCTTTAATAGTTACACTAACAGGATTCAAATAAAGACCTAAAGACCTAAACCTACTTTTTTTTTTTTAACTGTTTTGAGAGAAAAGGACTTTTACTATCTAAAATATCCTACTTTTAAAATATTCCCATGCTAGGAAATACAACAGACCACATATTCAAAAGATGATGAAGCTGATATCCCAATAAATGAACATACCAAAGTGTGCTGATCCACTGCTACTTTTACTTTGCGTAGAGGTACTGCATGTCTGGGCCCCAGGTTGTGCTGTTCCTGTTCGACTTATACTCCTGTATAACTTTCTACAAGAGAGTTCATCATTGTCACTGTCATGTAGGGATGGTGTCCGAGGCCTAAAATGCCGCCATCTACATGATTTGATATTGACTAGTATCTGACTGAGGTCTTTAGAGAAAGATTTGTCCGAGGTATTTGTTTCTGAGGTATTGGCAAATTGACTGACTGGAGAATGTTGTGGTGAGGAAAGCATTTCCAAATCCAGGTGGCGAAACACACTGTCATAGTCTGAGTGAGCTCTGTCCAGTAACACCCTATTAAAAACAAAGCAGGAAAAATAGCTATTCAGATATTATATTAAAGACGTTTTTCTTTCTTCCTACAACTTTTCAAAAGCCATCACAAATTGAACATTTAAGCGTCAAGGTTAATTGAGGTTAAAGCCTCAATTTCTGATATTCTTTTGTTACAACAATCCTATGAAAAAGGACAGACTTGAAAGAACAAGGAAGATGATTCATTTTACAAAACCTAGAGTTATTTTTTTAAAGTTCTGTGGGTTGGCATTTCAGTGTAAGTACTGGTAACATATGACAATATTTTTCAAACTGCTTTCAACCAAAGATTTCTGTATCTATTACAAAGAACCAAAACACTTTATAAAAATGTTGCTAACATAAATTATATGGTTTAGATATTTTATATCTATAAACTTTCTTGTAGACAAAATATTTAAGACCCACAACTCGAGGATTTTTCTATTTTTATTATTTATTTTAAAGCTTTACTGACTTATAATTGACAGATCAGAATTTCATGTATTTAAGGTGTACACTTTAATGTTTAACCTCTTTAACGAGGTCTTATTTTACACCCTTATTTGTTATATTTTTATTTTTATATAAATTTATAAATGACTCCATCCTAAAATACTGGTATTACTAGTACTAGACAGAAATAAAAACAGCTAAAACAAAGAATCTCTAGTGATGTCAACAAAACTATAGGGAAGAAGCCCTAAATAAAATGTACTTTAGTGTCCAGATAATTCTAATAAGTGATTAAAAAAAACCCCACAATTAACATTCAAAAATGAAAGAAATGTATGCACAAGCCATTCATTTATTATACATTATACTCAGATTTCCCCCTGAAATCCTAATATTATTTATTTTTTCATATTATATATGCATATACACCTTTTTCTTCACTGTTACACATTCTGTAATTCCTTCCCTTACACAATTTCTCACATAAAGGCATCTGGACTATAAAGGAGTTCCATCAATTTAAATAAAGGAAAAAGAGTGATTAGTTCTTGATAAGCTGAGATGTTGAGATCAGGTAATGCACAGATCACGGATGAGTTAAAACAATTGAGTACATTAATTTACATAACATTTCTCAGCCTATTTTAATCCTTTTTTCCAAATTCTCCCATAACTCCAGAAATAATTCTACAGTTTGACTTTAGGTGGCAAAGATTATTTTAGGTAAAAATCAGTAAAGAATAGCAAAAAGGAAAAATGAGATACTTATAAAATTATTTCACTTCTGATTACCCTACTGTGGAAAACATTTCTATTGCTATGCTGGGAATAGAGAATTAGCATACCTTCCACCACGCCCAACCCTTCTTCGTGCAAATCCAATACACCTTTGGGGCACGGTGAGGGTAGTTAAGCAATATCTATATCGAACATCCCCCAATCCTCCATCTTTAGGACTAGTCCAAGGCCAGTTGCCAGTTTGGTCTAAGTGAGGCTTTAAGAGAGAGGAAAAAATATCCAAATTATTTTGTTAATTATGGTAAGCAGTTTGCTAATAAAAAAAGAGTCTGCTGGAACTTACAGCATAGTAATGACAGCCTGCTTTCCTACGGAAAGCAAAAGGACCATCAGGATCATTCTCTTCCTCAGCTTCTGAAGAGCCAGACAAAACCTTTAAATAAAGCAAACTGAGTCAAAACGTGTACATTCCAACATTCCTCCCTCTACTTCATAGAAAAATTCTTGTATTTACCTGGGAGAGAGGTTCTTCATCTGAGCTGGGAAAGTCATACTGATTTAAATCTTTAGCATTAAAGACTGGCAGTGCAGCAGGACTCGTCTGTTGAGGAGTAGCAGCGGCAGACGATGGTAAGACTTTGGGCTTCTTTTCATATTTACGCTTAGGTCGAATAAGGTCGGTTTTATCTTGCTGTAAACAAAGTTATGAATTAAAGCTAGAAATCATGCTCAACAAACCCGCAGTTCAAGTTGTAAAAAGAAATTTTAACTGCTTTTTTACTTATCTGAGATAAAAAACTCATGTTTTATCATTTTAGAGTGATCTTAAAGGGGGTTGTCTTTGAGAACTATAAATGTTTTTACAATCCAAATATAATACCAATAAGGCATTTTGCTTGATTAACGTTATGAAGAAAAGTTCTCCAGCTTCTGAAATGATTTAACTTCAAGTCTTTTCCCTAATTTTCTATGAAAATTCTGATCATATAAATGATTGCTCTTTATTCTAAAAATTAAATCAGTAAGAGGAAAATAATAAAAGTAACTTTTACATGTACCTAAACTACAATAATTAGAAAATAAAGTCATATTGTTGAGGTATTAAAAAATAAAGAATAATTAGGAATTTACTAGCTGAATAATAAAGATTCTCTGGAACAGTAAATTTTAAGTAGTTTTAGATGACAAAGATGAAGTTATTAAAAATGGGAAACACGAAGAAAAGACAGACAAGATTAACTGAGCAAATGCAATACAATACTCTACAACTACATTTTTACAAAAGTATAATTCAAAAATCCTAATCTTATTCAATTAAGTTTGGAATTCAAAAACTTAAAAAAAATGACAACCGGAAGAATCCTATTACTCATATTGCATGCGCGCTCTCTCTCTCTCTGTGTGTGCGTGTGTGCCTGTGTGTGTATGTTTTAGAGACCAGGTCTTAATGTTGCTCGGGGTAGACTCGAATGTGTGGACTCAAGTGATCCCTAGCCTTTGCCTCCTGAACAGCTTACAGGTGCATGCCACCGTGCCTGGCTAACTTAAAAGATTTTAAAAGAAAGCTCTTTCACCTGTGAATGCTCTCATGTCTGGCATTTATACTGTAGAGTACAGAATAAGTCAATTAAAGACTTAGATTTTGATACATAAAGTTTGGAGGATAACAATGAAGTAGTCTAAAAGGTTTCAAAAGAATCATGAATTGAGAGTACTGGTCATGAGAAGTCGTCCATTAAATTTTAAAGGTGTATTTACAACTCATAAAATCAGAACTAAACATTTAGGAAGCACAAGAGCTAATGTGATTAGCAAGGATGTGTTTATATAAATAAAAAGGAAACAATATTTTGAAGAATAATCCTATAAACTCTCGAGATTAAGAAAAAGAATTAACTCTTAAGTCTCCTCCCCATTTTCCCTGCTACTTTTTTGTTAACAAAAATGTCCATGTTTTTTCATAACATTGTCCTTGACATTGCTCTAGCTCTAAAGAAAAGGAAAAAAAATCAAGATGAATAAACTATTATTCTAACAGATCTAGCAATATGTACATTTAGGTTTGAGTATTTGTGTCATCGAAAGAAAAAAAACTGCCATAAGAGTTACATCAAGGAGATAACACAATTGATGGCATACTCATTCACTTTCTAAAATGAACTGGTATGGTGAATTTTAAATTTCATATGTAAAATATTTTCCCCAAATGCATTTTTCAAGATGATACTGCCTAATTACCTAACTTAATCTCTGCTGTTTTCCTTTTATTCATTTTATTTTCCCTAATTTTGTTCTTGACAAATCATGAAGCATTTAGTTATATATTATTTTGTGAAATATTCCACTTCTAAATCATCTAGCTACATTAAAAATTATTTGAGATAACTGCATTTCCTCATATATTTTCTTCCACTTAAACAGTGATGCCTAATATAGAAAAGACAAACATCTTATCAGGAAGAATTTCCTATCCTTCCCCTTACAGCTCTGCACTGAGTTTAAAATGTTCAATGCTTTGTAGTTCTGCAACTAGTAAAATGTTCCTGTTATCAAAGTAACAAAGTCTTCCCTTTATAAAGAAATACACTAGGGAAAAATGAAATTTTCATTAAAACTGCTTTTCTTTATAATGGTAACATCATTAAAAATTTGCAGCATATTTCGTAGCAGAGCCTGTATTTTTCTTTTTTCACTCTTATAATAAAATATCATTCTATTATTAGCTACTATTATCATAGAAATTTTTATCACCTTATTAACTTTAAACTCCTTCACATCCATTCCTTCCTGGTGTTTAAATTGACTGCTATTTGTAATAGGAATGATGGGAATGGCGTAAGTAGGCTTCATTGGCTGTCTCTGGGCCATAACCTCAGACATGATCTCTCCATTGTAGTCACCCAAATTATACCTGAAATTATAGAACAGAGAGCTTTAAAACAAGTCTGTGAGTACTTATTCTTATGACTATTAATAAGTGATATAACTTGAAATACTAACTAGAATAAAGTGAAATAACAGTTAAACTATTTGCTGAGTGCTTATTAAAATCAAAGTTTGAAAAAAAATCAAAGTTTGCATAAATCCCTATTGTTTACTTTTTGATGTATAATCTTGGCACCATAAAAAGATGACTATAGGGGGAGAAAAATAAAGGTCTGAATTTCAACTTAGTAATCTGGGCTAAAGATTTTGTGAATATTGAGACCAATGGCTAAAATGGTATTAAGAAATGTTCTGAAGTCTGAATTGCTGTTTATAAAAATAATTTTGCCTGAAATAAATCACAAGATATTTACAACTGGTTTTCTTTGGAGATAAGAATAAAACAGTGAAGTGGGACTTGAAGTTTTAATAGTGAATCAGTACCATTTAGAAAACAGAAAATTTCAGAATGAACAAATTTTCTCTCTTATAGCTCTGCACACAACTCAAAGACAAGAGTAAGATTTCAAAATGAAAGTAACTGGCCTATTTGAATTTTCACAAACCCAATCACTTTTAAAGAAAATAAACATAGGAAAGATTGTAAAATTATACAAGTACACCCTACATCTAAATACTTTTATTATTTTAAGGGGTTATTTCTGGAGTTACAATCATTGGTTTGGAAATAAATTCACTCAATTATGCAAAATATTAATGGTACCATACTTTCTAATGTTATTAAAATATACTTTACCTCTTTTCCATAATTTCCAGTGTTAAGTGCAACAGTTCCCTTTTACTCTTTTCTCTTCGTTTTATCATCTCTAGAATAGTAACAGCTCGACTTAGATCTCGACGGAGTTTAAGCATTTTTTCGTAAGAGGCTTCATCATTTTTGCGATTCTGCAAATATTAAGTTGTTTAATGTCAATTTCCAATCAGTGTCATTCTGAGCATAGCTAATGATATATGAAATTGTGTATATATGAATTTAGATTATAGATAAAAGATGCCTGGGAGCATATGAATCACCATGAAATTAATCTTAGGATTTTTAAATTGGTTTATACAGAATTTTGTAATATCAAAATTAATATCCAAATGGATTTTTAAATGGATCCATATAAAAATAGTAAAGATTAGATATAGCTTATCATTAACAGCTCCATTATGAATTTTAAGGTGAACTCATTTTACATGGAATTTATTATTTAAGGGGGGATAACTTCATAGATATTAAACACTGCCTTCAGATACTGATACACACAACAATTTTTCTAATATGAAAAAATTATAAGAAAAATTTCCCAAATTTACTTACCTTTCGAGTCTGCATTTTTTCAGTGCGTCTTCTAAAAGCCACATAAGGATCATTTGTGCTGGAACCATCTCGCTTCTCTTGTTTTACTGATGGAATAAGACATGGCCCTCGACAGTTTTTCCTCTTTTTGATCCAATATTCATAAACTTCTCTAATTAACTCATCATCTTCTTTTAGTAGTAGTTTGGCTTCCTGCAGACTGACTGGCTAAATGTAAAATCAATATGTCATTTTCATATATAGACGTATAAGGCTTAGTCAAAGTAACAATTGTTAACAGTAAACATGGAATTCCTTATGTTAATGAGGCAAGATGCTTTATACACACTATTTTTCACAATTCCAGTAGAGATAACAATCATTATCTCTCTACAGAAAGGGAAACTGTGGCACAGGTAAATTCAAACATATTGTTCATGATTATACAGATTAGTAGCAGGCAAACAGAAATATAAATTCAAATTTGTTAACACTAGAAACTGCTTGCTTACACTCCCTCAACATTGCGTTATTTCTATATACAGATATTTACACAAATTCCACATGTGTGTACATACATACATATACATGCACACATTATACATACAAAATAAAGTTGTACCTGCTGACCACTGCCTTTTTCTAGACGGTCAATCATCTCCTCAAACTGCAATGGGCAGATATCCATTTTCTTTTTCAGTTTATTTACAAATATCTCATCTTCAGAATCCAAATCATAATCGGGTTGTTCAGCATCCAAACTAAAAGCTGACAGAAGATAAACATAATCAGTGTCATTTATTATGTGACTCCACTGACAAAAACCTCT
Organism: Uropsilus gracilis; assembly: GCA_004024945.1. Taxonomy (NCBI): domain Eukaryota; kingdom Metazoa; phylum Chordata; class Mammalia; order Eulipotyphla; family Talpidae; genus Uropsilus; species Uropsilus gracilis. Next base: position 28,137 of record PVHY01000395.1, read on the forward strand.
CACAGATAATCTGGATAAAAGTAAGACCTAGATTTTTCTAATGAAACAGCAAAACTGTCTACGGCCATACCACCCTAAATGCGCCCAATCTCATCTGAAACAGCAAAACTTTTTTGTGGATTTTGTTCTCAAATTAACAAACAACCTAAGCTTAAAGATGTACTACCCACAAGTAAGATTTGAAAAAGGATTTATTCTGTTATTATAGATGATGTGGATATAACTCGAGTGGATAAAACTCATTTCTTATCTACCCCAAGTAAAGGAACTAGAAGACCATTATTAAGAACAAAGAGATAAATTATTAAATGTATTGGGATGAACTATATGAAAGTTCTGTACTCAGAAATGATAGCAGCAGTTTCACTTACTGGTCATAAAAGGATAGTCTTTCCGTGTCATATTTTATGAATTATTTATGCTAATTTACCAAAAGCTAAGGAAGTAGAATTTAAAGCTGAAGTATTAGAAGTCACTGCCATTGACATTAATAGCTACTACTAAGTGAATACATTACTCTCAAAATTTGTTGCCCATGAGATTCATTGCCATGGTAATAAAGATATGAAATACTAGCTGTTAAGATTTGATAAAAAGGGCAAAAACCAAGTCCTATACTGTATAATCAAATGTTCAATTACTTATCAAAACAAAATTAGGTTGAAAATAGGTATCAAAGTTTATCGTTCCTTTGCTTTAATTTCTAACGTTTTCCACCACCTTAGATTTCAAATTCTTACAATGTAAGATTCTTTTTGACCTAATTCCTCCAGTCTCATCAATACCTTATGATTTAGAAATACCAAATTTCATACTGCATGCTCTTTTATATCTTCAGGTCTTTACCTTTCATTAGATTTTGTACTTGTTCACTTGGCAAATGAGTAATCTTTTAAAATTCAGTCTGATATTAGCCAAGCACGGTGGCTCGTGCCTGTAAGCTTCAGCCTATGAAGTGGCTGGGGCTAGGTAGGGATCATGGTTTGAGTCCCGCTCGGGACAATATAGTGAGACCTAGTCCAAAAAAATAGCTGGGCGTGGTGGTGCATGCCTATAATCCCAGCTACCTGGGAAGCTGAGGCTGGGGATTGCTTGAGTCCGTGGTACCACAGGCAATGGGAGCCTGCAGTTCCACAGGCAAAAATAGCGAGATGTAGTCTCAAAAAAAAAAAAAACAACCCAAAACTCAGTTTGATATTAACTCCTTAGTTGCTCCCCACCCAGTAAGTAGTCTAACTACTTTTATCTCCCCAGAAAAATGCATTGTGCATAAATTACAAGAATTTCATATATTTTACATGAAATATAATTCAACATGATTCCTAAAAGTTTGTGGCACCGAAAGTTAGAAACTCCTTATCTAGATGACTTGCCTCCTTTTGAAAATATTTTGTGCGCATGATGTATATAACCTACTTGTTAGGTAGGCATCAGAACATGATTTAGCTCCTTGAGAGGAAGCACTATCTTCTTAACTCTGTGCAGAGATAGTAAACATGTTTCATGCTGTATTTCAATTCTGATTGTAGCGTTTTGCTAAAAAGCATCCTGATACTATTCAAGTGTGTGTGTGTGTGTGGGGTGTTACAAATTCTGTAGTTATTCATTAATGATTGTGATAGATATGAGAGGATCTATCCTACTGCCAAAAGTCAGGCAAGCCTGCTTCAAGAATAATATCTGGCCCAGAGGAATTCTATAAATATCTGTTGGAACTGAATACACTGTTTCATTTTTTATTTTGATCTGTATCAAACTTCTGTAACATTCAAATAAAAATATTCGGACTTCATAAAAATCTCTGTATTTTAATATCTCTGCACCCATGCTTTCTTGTAACCAGTCGCTTGTCAATGGTTTCCCATCATCTAAACTCTGTTATTTCACTAACAGGGCTTTTACAGCTTTCAAAGTTGCTTAAACTGCTGTTTTCATTCTGCTCCTTAATCAAAATTATCAATATCTCTACTGTAATAGGCTAAGCACTACTAGTTCGTGCATGGATAAATTAGTTTAATCAAATATTCAATAACTTATCACATTAATTATATCTGAAGTATCTACAAAGCTTATCCATAAAACTACAATTTCTCCATGTATCACCTTGATTTTTGTATTATCAAAATATACTGGACTTCCAGCATACAAATGTATATACAAGTCACAGTCAGTATATTAGGGGAACAGCTACAAATAAATGGAAAGAAGATTCTTATCCCAGGGAAATCAGTGTTTTTCCCATTGAAACTAGTAAGTATCTGAGAATGAGACTGCTCTGCTTCTGTAAGGTGCTTTTCTTTTACTTGTTACTATACATGTGAAATGTTAAAATATGAAAAGGATCAAATTTTATGTGGCTATGAAACATTAAAGCCCTTGAGAAGAGTTAACATAAAATAACATTTACTTTAAGATATCTGACAGTTCAACCACAGCCAAGACAAACATATTCATCACAGTCCTAGAAGTAGGACTATCTTTAAATTTTTTTGTGCCATACTGAGAGTATTCAGTAAAACATGATCTAAAAAGAAACAAATAAATGAAATGCCTCTTCCAATTAGGTTCTGTCCATTAAAATGAGACCAAGAAAGCTAACAACAAGATATTGTTAGTTAATAACAAAAAAGTAATTGTTAAATAATGGGAGTCATTCTGCAGAAAATGTCTCTTTATAAAGTTTTCTGACAGGGAGAAACTCAGCTATCTGTAAGATTACACAAAATATAGTATGATATAAAGATGGAGAAAATACAATATAAAATAAACCTAAGCAAAAAGAGTGGTATATAAATTAGATTATTTTGAGTCCAGCAAAACAGATAAGCATATATAAATATCTATTAACAAATGCTACTATGACTCAAACATGGCCCATAATTCCAAATAGAATTTTCAAGATAGGAAACAAGAAAAGTATATGAGTCCACAAAAGATAGAGTAAAAATGAAATGAAATCTCTGGTTGAAAAGGTGGCATATTGTCAAAAGTTTGGTAAACGGCTTTCATCTCAGCACTACTTTTTTTAAATAAGTATTATTGGTTTATATATATATATTTTTTTTCTTACATCGTTGTATATACCTTAGTTCTCCCACATCACCCATGAACTGTCACTATGATCCCTTGTGCTCATCCCTCTCCCATTTTGCATGTTCCCTCCCTCCCTTGCTGTATGCTTCAGTTCTGTTATCAGCTTGCTAAGTTTTAACTTTTTCTTGTCCTTTTGTTTGGTTTTTCTATAATCCATATATGTGAGACCATACAGTGTTTTTTTCTTTCCAATTTCCTTCTAGTTCCATCCATGTTGTCACAAATCACATGAGTTTGTCTTTTTTTGATATGGGTCATTCTTATTGGTGTGAGGTGGTATCTCACTATGATTTTTATTTGCATTTCCCTGGCAATTTGCATTTCCTCTCTAAGAAGTATCTTTTAAGCTTTCTGCCCATTTTTTGGTTGGGATGTTTGCTTTGTTTTTATTGAGTCATTTGACCTCTTTGTGGATCTTTGATATCAAAAGTAAGAGGTGGTACATCTCATTGTTGTTTTAATCTGCACTTCCCTAACAAGTGATGATGAGGAAGATTTTTCACAAGCCTGTTGGCCATCTGTATGACTTCTTTGGAGAGATGCTTATTGAAATCTTCTGCCACTTTTTGATTGGGTTGTTTTCTTGTACCAGTTCTTCGTAAGCTTTGGGTATTAACCTTGCTGGATGTACGATGTGAAAATAACTATCTTCTATTAAATAGGGCGTCCTTTTGACACCAGTTTCTTGAACTGCACAGCTTTTTAATTTGATATAGTCACATTATTTTTGCCTGTTTCTCTTTCTTTGGGAGGAGAGCTCCCAAAGACATCTTTAAATATGAAATCATAGCATGTATTACTTGTTTGTTTCTATGGAGTCTATGGTTTTGGGGGCATACATCCAGGACTCTTGCTTTATTTTGAATTAATTTTTGTGTATGGTGATGTAGTTTCATTCTTTTGTATGTGGATATGTTAGCATTCCCGAAACTTTGATGAAAAGGTTTTGCTTTCTCTGTTGTAAGCTCTTGGCTCTTTCATTGTAAATTACTGGCCATATGTGTGTATGCTTATTTTCAGGTTTTCAATTATATCCCACCTATATGCTTTTATTCTAATACCATACTATTTTATACATACTTTTGTACATAGTTTGAAATTGGGGAGTATACCTCCTATCTCCATTTTTCTCTAAGATCACTCCTAATAAAGAACCTATCAATATTAAGTGCAGCAAGTTACCAACAATACTAAATTAAAAAAATTTAATTAGTAGAAACAAAGATCAGGGTTGGCAAGTGGCAGCCATGGGTTGCTACTGGCTTACTGCTTTTGTCAGTAATTTTATTGGAGCACAGATACACCCATTTGTTTATGTATTATTTACCGCTGATTTTATTTTACAATAAATAGCAGAAATGAAGTTGTAAGAGACTGAATGAGCAAAAAGGCTTGCTAATCATTGACTACATTAAAAAGTTGCAATTTGATAATAAAAACTGATTTTTACATCTGTCTGAGGTATATTCTTTATCCTATTTATCCAAAGTAGCATAAGATCTCAAGTTGAGATAAAACTAAAGATTCAAGAAAATCCTCTTAAACACCATTTTAAAATAAACTTACAGCTCTAAAGCTGCTGATGGTCAGTGAAATGGTAAAAATGGCCTTGAATGACAGATTAAAAACCTGATGAATTACAGAATATAGATAATACAGTTAAAAGATTCATTACTTACGCTGTATGTGAATGAGCTGCTTTGGCATCTTAAATTCCCCAGGATATATAGACTCATAGTAAGCAATATTACTTTCTGCCTCTGGGACTGGTATAACCATATTATCCCTCTTCTCGCCATATACCTGCTGTGCTGAAATAGCCCGCTGGAGATGGTGTTCCTAAAAAGGGGAAAATAAGTAAGTTTATATATATTTTAAGAAGCAAATGGAATAAATACCTCTATAAAGAGATTTCTGTTCATCAAGTGGGATTCTAGTAGTCTTAAAGGGAGCTAGCAAAATAGTAACAATAATTTAAGTAGAAATGCGCAGATTTTATTAGGTACATGACATTTTCTCAATTTAAGGCACTGTATGCTGGAATATAGAGTTGAAGGTTAGGAAAGATACCTCAAACTTCCCTGAAGCTGCTAAGGTTTGCATTTTACAGATGAGATTAAAAAAAAAAAGGTAAAAATATATGAACTTATTTATTGTCTGAAGAAAGCAGGGTATGGAAGAAAATGATGTATAAAGTATTTGATAAATTCTGATAGAGATTCACACAAACCAACTAAAACTTAAGAAGTGTTATTACCTTAATTTTTAGTTGATAAAACCCACAAGAGATTTGAACCTGTTCTGTCCAGAGTATTAACCTCCCATGAACTTCTAGGAAATATTATGAGTAGGAGTAGAGTTAAAGCCAAGAACTGCAAGGGCTCTGGAACTCCACAGTGAAAAATATTACAAACACCGCCCCCCAAAAGAAAACAAGAGTATCTATAGTGCACATACACAAACACACCAAAATAAAAACAGAAACCAAAACCCAACAAAATTTCAGTGCACAAAAGTAGTTTTAATAATGTGTGTGTATATATATATATATATATATATATATATATATATGAAAATTCAGATGAAGGTTCTAATATGCAACATCTGTATATAGAGTTTTACCACCAGGGCTCTGAAAGTCACTTGATATAATGAAAATCTTCCCATATTGATACTTGTGTAATTTTGAACAGCTGCATTGTAGTCTATTACATAATAAGCCATAATTTATCTACACTTTGATAGGGGGAAAATATTCTTGCAAGTACCTAAAGCACCTTACCCTTCTCCCTTAATGCTGCAAAATCCACTTTCTATATAATGTACACAAGGCATCTCCGAGAACTTGTGAAAGCAGGCCAACTACAACTACAACTTGTGAAAGCAGGCTAATAGACTTGTGGTCCTGCAGGCCAACTACAATCGAAGTGCTCAAAGGACCTATGAAGTTAGCAAAATATATATTCCTAGTAACGTTTCAAATTTTAAAATCTTTGCCATCTTGCTATTTTAGGCTAATTTACAAATGCCAGGTTTCTTCTCTTAAAAGTTGTTAATTTTTGCTCATTTTCAAAGTGTTGCTTTTCCTTTTCTCAGACGTTTAAAAATATGCACTTTTTTGTTAAGGAAATTAGTCTCATGTAATGAATTTTGCAAGTATTTTCTGTGATTTCTGATTTTTTTCCCCATGAAGGAGAATGCTCTAGGTCAAATGGTTTCTTTATGATTTTGCAATGCTCAGTAACAAACGAGTAAACAATTATTTTCTATTATATAACTCAATTTATTTGATTTAGGCTGTCTGATGGCTCTTGGAAGCTAGTGAACACTAAATGTGGAGACTGAGGCTGTGATGGATGATATGATGAAGAGCTAAATGATCTCATATTCTGGCATAGCATGTGATCATGTCTACTGCCCCTTAATGTCCACTGACAGAGTACTTCTGCAGAGCCCCAACTATCTGTCACAAGATATTCTTCCACTCTCAGATATCTTCAATTGTGAAGAGAAACTTTCAACTATGCTCACCATTTACATATTTCCTGAAAGATGGAGGAAACAGGGCACATTATTTTTAATTTACCTTTCATTCCTTGTTTAGAGCATTATCATTTCTGTTAGAAGTTTTTTGTATAAGGAAGGAAGTCATTTGGCTCCTCTTAATGAGTAAAAATGTCGTATCATGCATAAAGTCATGTTTCCCTTTAAGACTAAAAACGTCCTTTTATCGTATCACTTTGCATTTAGGAGTATTTTCAAGCAACTTTTTCTGTTCTACTTAACTGTCTCCTACACCAGTGTAACATGTTTTATAGTATAGTGCTAGAACCTCATATTACATTTTGTTATCTACTAACAATTTCCCTGTCATAATTCTTTTTCAGATTTTCCCAGCTATCTCATTTACTTTTCTAGAAGAACCATAATGAAAATTACTTTCTAGGTTTGAAAAGGATTCCTGTGGTGTTTTAACTTCTGTAGGTAATTTAGTATATAATGGTTAAGAGCATGGACTGGGGATGGGGGGAAAAGGGGCAGGTGGTGACACCAAAAAAAAAAAAAAATAAATAAAGACAATATGGGTTCTGTAATCGAGTCTCTGGATTTGAATGTTGGTCCATGCTTTACTAGCTCTGACTTTGGTATTTACACATTTATTTCTCAGCAACAGTTTTATTTTCTATAAATAAATATGCACAATGTAAATACAAATCCCGTATCTACCAACAGATTGTGGGGTAAGGTAAAATGCCTGAGAAAAATTAACTATCCAAAGCATGGTAGCAAATATATACCTTTCATTAATGAAAATGATGTTTTCAGTGTGACCATGTTTTATAGTGATTTTTCCATTAATATCTATTTATGAAATCAAATTTGTCAACATTATAGTAAGTACTGCTTTAAAAAGTCTTACTTGTGATTGCTTTACATAGCAGTTCATACAATTTCCTTTTATTTTTTTACAGTCAGAAAAATGATTGCCCCTGAATACATGACATTTAGGGGTGAAGTGTTAAATATGTGCAAATAGTTCAGTAGAAGAAAAGAAAAACCACACAAGCAAAAAACAAGATTTACAAAGAAAAAAACTTTTATATTTAGGATTTGTCCTATTATTATGAGCAACAATCAATGGTTTAAAATTACCACCTTGGTTGCTATACAAAGAATGAACTTTTATAAAACTATTCAGAAAAATATTAAAATAATTACATGTTCTTGTATTTCTTTTAAATACACAAATACACATACATAGAAAAAAGTCTAAATGTAGATGAGCATACAACAAGTCTCTTTATACTAATTTCCTATTTTTTTTAATCACACTTACCATCCTCTGTCATTTCACATACTGGATTTGTCAAACTTCTGTCTCTACTTACCCTCCTACTAATTTAAACATCATGAAGGTGGGATTTTTGTCTAGTTTGTTTACTGCTAAATAGTTACCCTAAAGCAGTCATGGGCACAAAGCTTGGTGTTTAAATGCTTATTGAATACTATTTATCTGTAAATGTACATATATGTATACATAGAAAGTTTCCAATTATTTATGCCAAAAAGTTAAGAAGTTATCTTTAGATGGTACAATGTTGAAAGATCTATAATTTTCTCATTTTCTAAAAATGTTCTCTAATACTTTTTGACAGAAAAAGTATCTAAGTACATTTTACTAGTAGATTTTCTAAAATAATGGTAATTTCTAAAATAACTTATTTGGATTAGCATGCTCTTTCTCACTTGAGTTCATTATACTTATGCCTTAAAGGTAAAGAAAGTATTTTTAAAATCCAAAGCTATAGACAATTATAACTAAGGAGATCATTAGATTATATAATAGTAATAAGTAAAAAATGAATTTTATTTTCAGTGATGTAAAATGGTAAAGTAATAAATCTACTAAGTTAGAATGAGTTCTGAATTCAAATCAGTTTTTGAGTACCTTAATACCTATGATGGTACAACTGTAAATATAAAAAGTTAAATGTACACCAAGGATAATTTTCATGTGTCCATGAAATTTTTGACAAAAATCTAAGCACAGCAATGAGGAAAGTAGGTTTTAGAATTACTGAACCATTCACTGGAACACTAATATCAAATACTAGATGAATCAATGAAAAGCATGACAGTTTAAAAAAAACTAAAATGTAAGATTCTAAACTTAGATTTTTTATTTTAACTTTTGACTAAGAGCCTTTAATATGGCAATATAAATTATGGTTTTTCAGAAGAGAGGATACAGTCATTCTGAACCTATGATGACAAAATCATTTTTCAGGACCTATTAATTTAATTGGTCATGGAGTTTTCTGTTATAGTTTGGAAAATGCTAGAATAGAACAAAAATCAGAGCTAGAGCACAGAACATCTGGGCTTAAGCTTTATCATTAAATTTATATTTAGTGCCACCTATGTACTTGGAACAATAGTGAATAAAACAGACACAGCTCTTGACATTATAAGTTTACACTCTAGTAAAAGGGCATATGCTAAGAAAATAGTTCTAAAAATAAGGTGAAAAGTGCTATGAATTAAAAGTACAATGTGTTATGGAAAACATAAGTAGAAAAAGGATTTTACACAGTCATTTACTAGTGCCAAGAGACATTTGGGTTTCTGGGACATCAGTGATGTGATAATATACATTAGCAGAGATAAGAACCTGTATCTTCAAAACATATGTAGTGTGCTATAAACCAACCTAACCTCAATAAAAATACAATACTGGAAAAAGTAAAGAAATGGGAGAGAAAGGTAGTAGCTATGTTTGAAGACCACTTCAAATAGTTTGACACCTTAAGTAGGCCAAGTTTGTTTACATTATAGGATATTTTAAAAACAATGAGGTTCAACTGCAATTTAAATTAACAAACAAACACAAAAATTCCAATTTTTCATAAAAGATATAAATTTTAAAAAGGCCTAACATAATAGGGAACTAAGTAAAATATATGAAGAATTCTTTAATATTAATTTTATATAAAGTAAAAACAGTTGAATCCTAACTTGTAGTTAGTTTTGTGTTGCAAGCAATCATAGGTGCTTCCTATATACAGCAGTATGAACAACCAAAACAAAGGACCAGAAAACATTGAACAATATTTAGAAAGTTCAGAGGCATAATTTCATGTCTCCATTAATTTTGTTATCATAGCACTATGCTCCGGAAGTCGATGCTCTTCCAACCCACTGAGCAAACTTAACAAAAGTGATTACTTTCAGAGTGTGTTTAACCATCCAATTATTTATGCATGTAGAGCCAAACTCCATTGCTAGTTGAACAAAAGAGCTAGGCTGAATTACTTTCTCTAGTGTTTTCTAAGGACATTTCTAAGAACCAAACATCAATACCCATTCAGGAACATTGCTCCCGCAAATACTTCCCAGTTTTTCCACAAGCAAACACCCAACTGCTATTGGCTCATTCTAATAGGCTTCTAACTGGTTTTCCCTATTTCGTCTGATCTTCACAGAATAGTAAGAGTAATCCTGTTAACATACAAGTCAGAGCATACCACTCTTCCATTCAAATTCTTTCAGTTATTTCCTACTTCATTCAGAATGAAAGCTGAAACTTTAAACTGCTTACAAAAGTCTAACATGATTTGCATTGCCCCTTCCTTGCGACCTCATGGGCATCATTTACTATTCTCCCCCTCTTCACTTTGCTCTTGTTCCTTGGTTTGTCAGACTTGGTAAGAAATAATTTGCAGCCTCACCTTTTTCAAGTTTTTGTTCAAATCATTTTTGTGGACAGATTATTCTTCAGTAGTTCTCCCACCATAAGCCACAAGCACAGTGTAATGTTCAATGACGTTTAAGGGTGTAGAAAAACAACTGTCATACATTGTGACAGAAGTGTGGTACATCTTAGAAAACCAAACACACACATTCTTCACATTCCAACAATTCTATTCTTGGTTACCCGAGAAAAATGAAAATAAAGCCTGCCCCCCCCCCCCAAAAGACCCCAAAACATCTGGATAAGAATAGTTTTCTTCACAAAAGTCCCAAAATGGAAACACAAATGTCCATCAATAGTAGGATAGAAGAACAAATTGTGGTACAGTAATACAATGGAATATTACTCAGTAATTAAAGAGAATTAATACACAATATTGGGGATGAGTGAAACAGCTTTACACAAAGCAGTACATACTGTTTTTTGTGTGTGTGTGTGTGTGAATTTTTAAAACAGATAAATTATGATAAAAAAAGATCAGAAGAGTAGTTCCTTCTGAGGAATGAGGCTAGACTAATATGATAGGAACAAAGTAGCTTTCTGGGACAATGGTAATGTCCTATGCATATATCTTGATGGAAGGGGGAGTTGAATTTATACAGGGAATACATTTTCCAAAATTCAGCTAATAGTCACTAAATATTTATGAATTTCACTGCATGCAAATTTCACCTAAAAGAAAAAAAAAACACTAAATACTGAATTCCAATTTATATATATATATATATATATATATATATATGTATGTATGTATGCTTAGTATTTAGGGAAACATGCAATGATGTCCACAATGTACTCTGAAATGCATCAAAAAATTTAGATCAACAGATGATATACAGATTCATGAAAAACTAAACAAAATGTTAGTAGTAGAATCTAATTAGTGGGTATATGAAAGGTCAAATGTAAACTTCTTGAAACCAGGGTACGTTAAAAAATTTTTCATAATAAAATGCTGCAAAAAATATGTAATCTCTTGCCTCTCAACCTCGGGCCCCTATGTTCCCTACCCTGCTTGTTTTCCTTTATAGCATTGACCTCCTAGAAAACTAGTGATTTCTGTTATTGTTTTATTGTTTGTGTCTCTCCAAAATAAGATCCACAGAAGATAGGAATTTATTTTTGCTTTGCTTTACCCCAGAGGTCTAGAAAAACTGTCTAATGTGTACAAGTATCTAATAAGTATCTGTTGAATAAACAAATCAATAAAATCATATTAGATTTGAGGTCATAAAACTTCTGGTTTGGAATACACTTCATAGAAAACTGAGAAATTAAGATTGAATTTCATAATTAAGAAAAAATTAAACTTGACAACATTCTGCTTTGTATTTAAAATACTCAAAACATATAAAGTAGATTTCAGTACTTGTTTTTCTACTCCTAGAAATAAATGATAAGAGTGGTTCCAAGCCTATTAACTTTCTGTTCTCCCACGTAAAGCTCAGTACTCTGAAATTTTATTTCTAGAATGTAAAACAAACAAGTCTTAGCTAATGGAGAGGTAAAACTGTCCAGTTGTGTTATTTCTCTTCAGTGTGAAATATCTGCCAGCTTACTATTTCTGCTACAAAAATTTGGGGCTTAAAACTTATTAGGTGGTATGGGCAAAAGCAGTCATAGGTAAAATCAAGCTTAATTTTGTTCCTTGCTTCTGATGTACCACATCTGTCCCCTTGCATCCTTCTGGATTTGGGTTGTCCGTGGTATGCTTATTAAAAGCCTGTACACCCAATGTGATATTTGACAATGAGGGAGGAATTAAAATTATAGTTGCTTCCTAGTTTCAGAATAGTCAGTCTAATGAGAATGGTAATTTTTACACTTTCAATGTACCTGAGATTTTTCTCATTTTTCTTCCAGAAGAAAAATATCCTAAACAAAGAGCAGTGAGTCTGTAATCTTGCCAAAAACTAATAAACATGTCTATATTATCTAGTACAAGTAAAAGCTATCCTAAGACTAAACCTTTGGTACTTGTATGGGCATTCTCATTCTTGCAATTTTATCATTGTCATGGCTTTCACACTACCATTTATATACTGATGACACAATTAGAAATCTTGATTTCTAGCCCAGATTTCTGCTGAACTTAACACCCACGTATATATAGGTATATTCCACAGATATAGTTCATCTAACATCAATGTCCCCATCCACTTACTCTCCAAATATGTTCCTTCTCCTGTATTAGTTATTTCAGTGAATTGCATCATCTTATATACAGTCACCCAAGCTAGAGGCTTTGATTTTTTTCAGCTCTCTTTTGCTTCTTACTTTCCCATTTCAAAGTCAGGCAACAGAGTATAGATTTCTCATTTTTTGGTCTTGAAATTACTCAGTGGTTTTTCAAGTCTTAAATTGACCTAAATTTCTAGTGCTTTAATCAAAAACAAAATTATCTATTGTGTTTTCCTGTCAATGTTAACAATCAAGACATAGCTACTTTACACTGTTTTTACTAATACTTCATATAAAATATAAATCTTCCCCAGATGGAAATGTATGGCACAGAACCAGCAAAAAGTGACAGAAAGTATCCTACAGAAGCGCACCACCTATGTGCCCGACAACAAATTCCCGGTGTGCTCGGCCTGATTGACTGCCTCAGCCACTCCTGGAGATCTGAGCAGCCTCATTTGTTGCTGTCCAGGAGTGCAAATCCACACCAAGAAAAAAGGACATAGTTCTAGAAAAAGAAAAGACCAGAGGGGCCAAACATAGACCAACAGCTTGCAATGAGAGGAGATGGCGTGACCAGAGGGGGGAAGGGGAAAAGGGGGTTGGAGAATAAGGGCTACATAACAACCATGCAAACAACCAATACTGTACAATAATTACAAAAAAAAAATCTTCAGGGTTTTTATATAAATGCCAGTATTTATGATGTGGAAAAATACTATAATACAGACTATAGTAGTGACTATACTGTACATATCATTCACTTGAGACTGAAATTGAAAATCTTATAGAAAATTTTCATCCTTTTCTTAACAACAATTTCCATGGTTTTACTCAAATCATAAAATGCCAAATCATAAAATAATTCTAAAGTTGTTTTCCTATAATTGCTAAAAATTAAAAGTGGTGCTGATTCTCAAAACTTTTAATTATATGGCTGTTTCCCTCACTCAAACTCATTCCCCCTTAAAGTAATAAAATGGTAGATGAGAATACATCATTTATTTTGTAATTTTTAAATTATTCTAATTGATGTTATTTCACACCATAATTGTTTTCTTAGTATTTCAAGATATTGTAAGGAAATAAAGTTTCCAACTTTATTAAAATAGTCTAGCAAATAGGAAGACATGTATGTATTCATCCACCCAGAAACCTGGATTGAAATACCAATTCTGTCATTCACTAATTGTGACTTAACCTACAAGTGGATCTCTAAGCAAAGAACCTATCATGTATTTACTAGCTTTTCATAATACAAATAAAGCAATTTAATATTTGTTTCTTTACTAATAAAGAATAGAAAATGCTATCAGACTTAAAAGGTTGCTTTGATGATTTAATGAACTTATGTCCATAACTTCATAGTTATATCCGGCATATTCTTATACAAATTACAATAAATTATGACCAAAATTATTCTCAGAAGTAGTAATATTGTGGCCATACAAGAATCAATGAAAGTAATAAAACTAATTCAAAATTTATCTTTTGTTTTCTTACATATCCCATACTCCTTTTCTCATACTCACCCTACAAGAAATGACATTTTTCAACTGTAATTTTTACTGTGACGCTGTCACTATTAAAACAAAACAAAAATAACCCAAAATATTGAAAGATAATCAAATCTCATTTAGAACTTAAAATGACAAATTCAGGGACCATACTATTATTATATTGACTGTAATCAATTTTTTTGACTTTGACAAGAATGAATTTTCTTTACATTTTCAGTAAAAAACAAAAGAAATTGGTACATCACAGTAATAAGGAAGTCTTCCAGCTTTCCTGATCAAGTTAATGTCAACAATTTATCTCAAAGATTATTTATAGCAAACACTTAATATCACACAAAAGATATATGAGATAATTTACTGGAATAGTTTTATGCTCTTAACACTAGTGAAATAAATCTGTTTTCCTTTTTCCTATGGAATGAAAGAAAATAACTTTTATTTGGGGAGGTAGGGTTAAATGACTGTACAAAATACCTATCTTTAGCTGTCGCAGGTATGATTCTAACACAATCAAACTATTACCTCTTTAGTTAGTATTTATAGAAGGGAACTTATATTTTTTCTTGCAAAGTTTTTTAGGCTCATATAAACATTGTGCAAATGAATTATTTTATTTCATAGCAGAATGAGATGAAATAACTCAAGCAAATAAAGCTTCCAGATAGTAAGGTCTCCTACAAAAATATTAAGGTACATGATTAAAAGTTTGTCTTGTAAGATGCCTTAAATTTAATCAGAATTAAAAGTTGCTTTTTCCATATGATTAAACAGTATCTTTTTAATGATTTCATTTCAAAGAAACTGTGGCAGACACCGGCAGTCTATTAGTTTTTTAGTTCTATAAAACTCAGTTAACTTTCCAGTAGTAAGTACTAACAGAAGATTGGTATTACAATACATGTATTTAGATTTATAGTTACTTCAATCTGGCCATGATAATCAAAATGTCTTCCTTTGAAACATTTTTCTCTACCGCAGTACACAAACATCAATACTGAAAGTATGAGTTTTTAGTTCTGCTCATGAAATTACGGCTATATTCTAGGCATGCTTTTCTAATTGTACTTTTAGCGATGGTGTTGTTAGCAGGACAAGGTGACTAATTCTGGTCACCGAGTTATGTGTGAATCACCTTACTTCTGCATCAGAGCATTTAACTCCTCTTAAAATGTGTTTAAGATGCGAAAACTTTAAGTATACACCTCCCACTTTCATCATGTTTGAGATGATGATTGCTCTTTATCTCCAGTTGCACCAAATGATTCATGAAGAAATGTAACATGAACAAGGAATAAACTTTTGAGGATAATCTACTTCATCATTACTGACATAAATTAGTCCCCAAGTGGGATACCTTGGTAAGAAAAAGACTAAAATATACGCCATTTGTATGAGGACTAGGCAGTAAGGAAACCTTAGAAGCCAAACCTTAGAACCTTAGAAACCTAAGATGCCAATTCTTATATAAAGGAAAATATTTGGTAAAAGTCAGTTAAAGTATTTTGAAGAGCAGACAATATACATACTAATAAACCTGTAATTCTAAGAAGTTAAAAAAACGTTTAGGTGATATGCTGATCACTCTCATTGGTGTTTAGTATTACAAGAAAGAAAATAAAAAAATAAACTCCCAACTAGTCTGTAAGCAGAAAAGGGAAAAATCCAAAAAACAAAGGGACTGACTCAATAGTGCTTCTCAACCCCAAGTCATAAAATCTAAATATCAAAAAGGTCCTTGACTTCTAACAGCAAAAAAAGGGCCTCAGCCTTGAGTTAAATGTGGTTCATTCAAATCAAGGGTAAGGTCATAATACTGTAAAAAGCATTTGAGTAACAATTTTCAGAGCAAAGACTCAATAGAAACCATGATACCAGGTTAATGTCCCCAGCTGAACAAAATGCTCAGTGGAAAAGAGAGGCAAAGACACTAAAGGGTATACTTTTTCCAGGACAAGTCAATTCATTAATATTATTATTAGTGTTAGCACTTAGGAGACAGACATCTAGGCAAAGGACTGAGTACAGCTACTGTAACACTTAAACTACAATTAGCCTACAAAACTCTTGCCAGCAAACAAAAATCAAAATCGCAGATTAAAATTTGGTTTAGAAGTATAGTTCGGGTGCCCATCTTTTAAGGCAGTGGCCTGGCAATGAAATGCTTTAATCCTCAAATGTTGTATTTTTCCTATTTCAAATGACGCTAAAGATGATAGAAAAAGAATTATCTAGAACAATGCCAAGTCACAAAAGATAATCAATGGACTGGGGAGTCCCTCTAGGAAAGTAAACTGCTTAAGCAAGGATTTCTCCATATTTAAGGGATGGGGGTCACGGCAGTCAATCTGGTGGAGGCTTTGAGTTGCTGTGAATCAGCAGGGTGTGTATCTTTGTGAGATGGTGCTGAGGGTTTAGGTGGTCATATGCAAGTATCCCAAATTAAGAGAAAGTGCATCCAGACCCAATGGAGAGACTAATACATATTACTTAGAACTCTAAATACTTCAAGCTTTATGATGTTTAGCTACGACTTTCAGGCTGGCTTCACTGGAGAAGAGGATGAATATATTTTGTGCGTGGGAAGAATGATACAAATCTTTGGATGACCAGGAGAGATCTGCCATTAGCACTGTTTACTCAAGATTTTGTTCTGGTGTTAAGGTAGACTGTACTCCTGGTTCCTTCATGATTAGGTGCTGTATCACTAGTTTGGCAAGAATTGTGGCCAAGAATTCTGGTCTGAGTAACTGAGTAACTGCTACAAGACAGGAGATCTTCCAGATTTCTCTTCTATTCCAGCATCTGTCAGTGTTCAGGATGGAACATGCCATCAGCTGGATCAGAGTAAGGTCCTGTAGAGCAGAACCCTCAAATGAACAATACAGTGCAAGAATTCAATCACTGTTATAAAACCCTATGACTGTAGGATTATATGTTTACAACACGATCTTTCCTGTCCTGTCTTGTTAAGTGGAGAGAATCCCTTAATCTCATTAAATACTCAGCAAAATGCAAGCTTGTAAGCCAACCAGTTAAAATTTCTTGTACAAATTATAGAAATGTGGTTTAGTAGTGAAATGATTTTAATATAAGTGAGACTGAGACTGGTATTTGGGAACACTTTCTTTAGTTATGGTAACTACATGGCAGAAAAACTTATTGGAACCATCATTATCCTCATGTAATTCTAAATTACTATGAGAATTATGCTTCCAATCACTAAAAATAATTCTGGGATAGAGAAACATACAGGTAAATCAAGTCATTCAATAAATAATGAGGGCTTTTAGTTCCAAAGCTAAAGCAATCTGGAGATGAATCATGTGGCAAACAACCACATAAATGAAATAGACATTTAAAACAATAATTGCTAAGAACGATACACTACAGGGGCACACAATCGATGTAAACTAACAGGCAGATACCCAAGGAAATGACTGTGAACTAAGATCTGAGAGATAACAGGAGGCTACTAAACCAACCTGTAAGAGACTTTAGTACAAGGGAATAAAAGAAATGATGCTATGGTTGGAGAAAATGTAAATGCTTTGGAGGAACAGAAAGATGGTAGGAGTTAGACCATGTAAGGCTTAGCATAAAAGCCACTTTAAGAGCAGTAAGAGTTCTTTATAGTTTTTTAGTAGGAAGTGACTAAAAGAGTTTTCAAAAGACCACTGGTTGTTTTTAGGATACTGGGTAAAGCAATTGTAGTCCTGGGAGAGGACTAGTTAGGAAGGCATGGAAATTGAGGCAAGAGATGCCAGTACCTTTGAATTAGGGAGGTGACAATGGACATTTTAACATTTGAGTTGTTTAGGACATTAAATAACTGATAGGTTTTTAAATGAAGAATATTTAAAACTCTTTTTACTATCTATCTGAACTTCCACCCTTGCTCTCTAGTTCCTGTATTCTGATTCACAAGTAAATCTGAACATATTAAATACAGTGGAAGGAAAACAGGACACCAATTTGTTATGGCTAGCGTAACAGAATTTTTATCACAAGAATGCCTCTCTAGTGGGGCCAGGTATTAATACTTCTGGATATAGTAAAAATGAGTGATTTTGTTTCAAGACACTTCATATTAAAATTAATTACTTCCCAATTGATAGGGCATTATCATTTATACTTTCTAGACCTGAAGCATAGCAATCACAGATTGCTTTTTCATTTAAATTAAAGGTGATCAAAGAAAGGGTGAGAAAGAGACAGAAAATGTGTAATTGACCACTGACTTGAAGCAAGGGGAGGGAGAAGGATTAAAAGTGGAAAGGGAGGAGCACAAGGGACTATGGTGAGGTGACCAGTGCTATAGTTGTCAAAGAACTATAGGTACTACACCTAAGGCAAAAACAATGATCTAAGAAAATAAATTTATGAAAAAAAATGAAACAAGTTTAAGATTTATTCCAGAAAGGATTTAAGATATCTGGATCCAGAAATAAAGGGGATACAGCATCTAGTTATTACTTGGTTTCTTACTAGTTATGAAAAGTACTAGGCATCTTTAAGAAACAAGAGCTCTATATATGAATAAGAATAAAGAACCCACTTAAAAATTTTACATGAGAAATTCAGTCCTAAAAAACACAAAACCAGGGGACAAAAGTTAATCCTACCACAAGCTTTCCTAGACTATATTCGAAATTCAAAAAGTTTCACTGCTACAAAAGTTAGAATTTCTGGAGTGTATTCTATTAAGACCACAGCAGAAACATTCAGACAAAAAAATAACAGAATTCAATAGGTGTGAAAATAGTACAAAAAAAAAAAAAAAAGAAAAAGTAATCAAGGAATTTCTTTTTTGAGACTAGGTCTCGCTATTTTTGCTGGTGGAACCACAGGTTCACATTGCCCGTGGTACCATGGACTCAAGCAATACCCAGTCTCAGCTTCCCAGGTAGCTAGGATTACAGGCTTACAGGCACACACGAACACACCCAGCTATTTTGGACTAGGTCTCACTGTGTTGCCCCAGGTGGGACTCTAACAGAGATCCCCAGACCCCACTGGGACTTCTTAAGCTGTCGCTGTTGCTTACAAGCAAGCACCACTGTGCCGGCTTCAAGGAATGTATTTTAAAGAAATTGATTCTATAATGTTTTCTGGTATACAGATTAAAGGGCTGCTTTTAATTTATTGGAACTGCATTATAAAGGGAAAATTCAGCCAATGGAAAAAGATTCATATAGAATTCTATGTTGTGTCAAGATGTCACTATGGTAGACAAACTGTCCTAGTATCATTACTAAATATAAAAACTAAGCACCCATCCCTTACTCAGCAGGCAAGTTTGGTAGGCTGCAATGGATAAAGGGAATGGATAAGACTGCCCTGGGAACCTAAACATTAAACGGATCTTTAATGCTAATTCAGATCAGTCAAGGTACCATTAAGACTAGCTACCCTAAATCAATGAAGCTTTGCGTATAAACAAAGTCCACCTTCAATCTGAGTGCAGCAGATCTCCCCTGTCTTGCCTGCTGCTACTGGAAACATTGTATTTCAATATATGTCTGTCCTGTTTCCCACTCTATCTCTGGTAAATTTTCTCACCACCCCCTCTTCTGCACACAACTGATTCTCCCCCACAACAAAAAGGAAACTTCAGAAAGGGTAATAGTAACCAAAACACTGATTTTCAAGATACTTTCAGATCGAAAAAGGAATTTAAGCTTCAGAAAGTAATTTACTTAACATTTTATTTATATTTACTTCAAGTGGGGAAAGAGATGACTTTTCAGGGGGTTAATGTTGTTAATTGGGTTACACAGTTTCACTAGACTGAATAATAATATATATACTGCCCAATTAAATATACTTTTTTTTCTGATTTTACAACAGGGAGTTAAAAAGTTGTTTCATTATGTTTTATGTATTCTTTTAAGAATTATAACCCCCTTAAAGGAAAAGACATGTCTGCTGACTCCAAAATACCTAGCATTAAGCCTATAGTAAATAGTGATATAAATGAAATAGTTTTATAAAAAGTTCATGGCTTCGGTAGGATAAGTCAACATTGAAGAGTTGACAGCAAGTCAGTTTGTCAAGTGGACATAGGGAAAGGAAAACATTTTGGGTAAAGAGGAACAACTGTAACTAAAGACAGAAGTGAGGAACTAAGAGATCACTAAGGATAAGTGGGTTGATTAATTTAGTCTGTGGAAGCCAGACTCCAGATGATGTTCAGTGGTCATTATCTCCTGGGGTACATACCCTGAGGTTGGGTGTCCCCTCTTACACTCTATCACAGCTGGTCTTCCATGTGACCAATAACATAGTAGAGCTGATGGTACTTCACATTCAAAAACTATGCTACATAAAAGACTGCAGCTCTGTCTTAGGTGCTCTAATTTGAACACTCTTTTCTTAGGTCATTAACTCTGGAGAAATCAGATGCCAGTTGTGAGGACTTGCAATTAGTCAATGGAGAGAGAGGGCTGCCTGATGAGGATAGAAACCTCTGGTCAACAATGTGAGCCTGAAAGCAGATTCTTCAGCTTGGAACCACTAAGTGGCTGTTTCTAGACTTGTGATCCTCAGAAACCGAGTTTAATGTGCTGTTTTAAGGTGCTAAAGTTTGGAAAAGTAGTTATATAGAAACAGATAACTAATATGTTGGTACTCAGTCTCCCACTGGATAACAAAAGTCTAAATACTCGACTGGCTTTGGAAAAAAATCAAGTGAGGATTTTTTTACTGAACAGTTGTTAACAAAAGTCTCATGGAGTTTCATTAGACTGCAGGTGAGGACCGAAAAGTAGATGTTATAAGGATAATACTATCAAGAAGAGGCAGAAAGTTTAAACAGTTATGTAAAAAATAAAAAAAAAATTAACCTAATCAACTGAGTGATTTAGCTAAGGAGATACTCAACCAGAGTTGAAAGTGCTGCCTGTTTTACTGCTATATATGGGGAAAAAATGAGAAGAAATAAACTAAGCGAAGAACCATTGAGGCGCCAGGACTTGATGGTTTTGAAATTTTGCAGTCTCTCTAGATTGCCAACACTAAAATTTAGAAATGCAGTCTAAGCCAAGATTATATCCAGAGTGCCACCAGAAAAAATAGAGGGAGTGACCATAAAAATCTTTTGTTAAGACCTCAGAAAGTGAGATCAAAGTCCCTGACCAAAGAACTATTCAGTTTTACAAAATACTTGCTAATTAGAACCATGTACACTTCAAAGATTTTTTTCAATGTAACAATGAGGTTTTTAAGAAGTTTAAGAATGTTGTCTCAACAGAAGTTGAAGGTAGTAAAGTAAAAGACTTATCTCAAAATTTATGGGTGTGGCTTTCAGCTAATGGAAAGGACCCCAATAAAATTCTTAAAAACCCACAGAGTTATAAAAAATTATATATTCAGGAATACTGCCAGTTTGAACTGGAGCAGGAGACAATATAAAATGAAAAGAGAACTTCTGAGTCCCTAGATTTTGGAAAGAAGCAAACTAAGAAATTTAGCTAACAGTGCTACCTTTCATGAAAAAGGAAAGGTGAGCTGAGGGCAAAAGCCCTCAGGGCAAAACTGAGAGATTAGGGTGAACACTACCTAGGAAATTACACTTAACCAGGGAACTTCCAACATTTGTCTCACTGCCCTTCAGAAAGGATAAATGCTACAGATCTGGGACATTCTTGTGATTACTCCATTTTGAGTCCTTTTCAATAGGAATGGTTTTTTAATGTTATTTCAAGTCTGATGGGGGGGGGAGCAGTGAGATAGATATACCTGTGAGCAGGTGTATCTATCAAGTTGGAGGAATTTGCATTGAAAGCTGTATTTTAGGACGTACACATGGAAAAATCTCAACTGTACATGAAATCAGTGTGGATGAAGTTCTGGAAAGCAAGCTGACACAACAAAGGAATGAGACTTCAGGGGTTGGGAGGGTGTGTTTTTGGCTTTGTGAAGGGGTGAAATATTTTGCTTGTGGGGACTGTGGTAGTCAGCTTCCAATGATCCTGGTTCAGAACTGAGTCTTGTGTGGTCCCATCCTTTATTACATCAGAGCTAGTTAGTGTAAAACATATGCTATGTAATGTCAAATTAGGCCATAAAATACCATGGTTTTTCTTACATGCACTTTCATTTGTGTTCTATCATTAAGGGACATACATTCAGAAGTCTGCTTCCATGTTGCAAGAACACTAATATAGCAATAAAGACACTCAACAGAAGGGCTTCCAGTGAGGGAAGGGATTGAGGCTAATAACCATATAAGTGAAGTTTGGAAGTGAAATTCTCTAGATTCACTAAATTTTTAGAAGTCTACACTCCAGTCAACAGAACTCTGAGGAAAAACCTTTAACTAGTACCACTCAGAAAAGTTGCTCTTAAATTACTAGTCCTCAGAGACTATCTGAAATTGTGTTGTTTTAAAATGATACGTTTGAGAGTAATTTGTTATTCAGCAATATATAGCAACCAAGACAGGGTTTTGGGAACAGGAAAGAAAGATGACAAAATAGGGATAAAGTCAGCTCATGTAGTGTCCAGCAAACCCTATTAAGGAGTTTATGCATTTTATTCTATTAGAAAATGGGATAATTAAGAGTTTAGAATTTGAAGTAACAGCTGGACCATTATTTCAAAAAATCCTGGTAACTGAGGGGGTTATAGTTTTAAAAACTAGAAGTAGGGAGATCAGTTAAAGACACAAACCTTTCTGAATAAGATGGCATTCTAATCTTTGAACAATTTAAAATTTTTTCCCTGCATTTGACAAATTCTTCAAAACACACTTTATATCTTAGGTATTTTTGGGGAAAACATTTAAATATCCATCAGCAAAGTAAGTTGAAAACCCAGGTGAGTCTACATCCTTACCTATCCAAGGTCATGTTTATTGATATCTTGTTGATTGTCTCAAATTCTATCACAAATACAACTAGATGCAGTATCAACTCATAGCAAACTTCATAGTGAAAGATGGACATTTGCTGAAATTTTAAAAAGTCATCTAAAATTTCTATCATTCAAGGACTAAAAATAAAATTAATAAATACTTGGGCACTAAAACTGTATCTTAAGGAACCATGTGATACATTTTACCTAACACCATTGCTCAATTTGGAACCAGAAGAATAGCTTTTCATCCCTATCAAGTTCAATGCTCCTGTTTTTCAAATTCCTTCACTATTCTATTTATACGCATTTAAAAAATAAGTACCTAAGTGCAATAAAAAGGAGAGATAAATGGTACAGTAATTTCCAAAATGTTAATATCTCCAAAAATTCTGAACAAAAAAATATATTCCTTTACTTTATATAATAGTCACAGTTTAGATAATTTTAGTATACACCAGACGATACAAATATCATTGTATTTTGAGTGGAATTAGGTCATAGACTCAAATAATTTATAAAGAGAAATCTTACCAAATACTATGGTCTGTGCACAGTCAAAAGTCACACAGGCAATTTTGTTTTGTAGGATAATCCTTTGCATGGCAGAATTTACATCATTCCTGCACTCCTCTTACTAAATACTAATAGCATCTCCCAATAACTGTGACAATCAAGAGCACCCCCAAATTTTTATGTCTTCAGGATGAAATTGTTACAGTGCCTGTTTGAGAATCACTGGAGAAATAAAGAGTTCTCATATGTTCAAGAACCCTAAAATGGACCCAACTGGATCCTGTGGCAAGTGTTACAAAAACCCTTCTTGCAAGGATGTTTATACAACTACAGAAGTGACAGTCACCAGTTTCTACCTAGGGGGCTGTCATCTCTTCAGGCTAATCAAATGAGGAATGGCCCCATATAATTCAGAGTATCTAGCAGGAAGGTAACTAGAGCTGTTCATCAGAGGTTGGCTGGAAATATAACATTGTTACTTGTATTCATTTAGGAATTCAAGACTTAGGCCATTCAAGATACCTAGGTCATCAACATTGTGATCTCAATATCCCTTAATCTGACTCAATGATCTACCATTCCCCACCTTATCAAACTATTCCATTCTTCTCCAGAATAAAAATGTGTATTAATAGATTACTCTTTATTGTCTCATCTCAATTTAATGTTCCTACAACTTCTTGCCCTAACTGAAGTTTACCACTGTCTTTCAGAAATAACTGTATTCCTTACACACAGAAGTTTTTTTTCCCCAACTCCCACAGCGTGCATGCTTTCCACTGCCAATTCCATACCATTTCTTCAGGGTTGTCCTTCCAAAAATCACAATCCCTAAGTAGTTCAGTCTTTCCCCAGAGCTGTTACATACAGTCTTTTGGTCACAGTTACAGCGTTCAGTCTTCTCAACTATTACCCTTCTGGCATTATTCTTAGAGACTGTATCTACTTGGATACATCTCTGACCATAACCTTCTCTCTCACAATGATCTTTTTCTCTATTCTGGATCAACCACCACTCCTACAATTACACCCTAGGATCTTGCCTTCACTTAGAATTGCATCATCTCTCTTGAAATCTACACTCAAGCATCTCATTCTTTAACAAGTACCGTTCTGACTTGTTCTGACCCACTACAGCACTCTCACTTTAACAAATCTATTCTTATTAGTTTCTTGATGCCTACTACTTATTAGTTTCTTGATGCCTTCCCTTCTGCTCACCAAGTTTGTATCTCAAAGTTTATCATAATAACTCACATATACTTTAAATCCCTTCATTCTCTCTTCATTGTTTGTACTTGCTCAGGGAACCTCAACCCTAGAGAAACCCAAGTGAGCTGACTGATATCACTTCCAAAGATCACAAATACTGAGCCTGTATTTAATCTATCAACCATAGCACACATCTCTATTAAGTTAGCGTTCCATACATACCTTTGTCTCTTTTATGGTTCCTGCCTCAACTGAGTTGATGACCTCATCTCTTACTTCATAGAGCAGTAAGAATCATAGGATGAACTACTTTATCCACCTACTGTCAACTGTACCAACTAACTTGCATCTCCCTTCTGTACTTTTAAAAAGGAAAAAAGCATTTCTCTACATAATAGTGACTAATTCCTCCATGAAATTGACCCAGGATAAAAAGCTTTTAGGACCAAAGTCCTTGAGCAAAAAGAGCATTTTTTTTCTCCTTTTAAACGATACCATTTCAATTATATACTATTTCCAGTAACTTAATAGCATTTTAACATTTTTGTTTAACATTAGTATCTGGATTATTTCAATGTGTGTCAATTTCTCCCCCTTAGTTATTAAATATTTTCTAGCTTCTGCAAATGGTATTCAATTCCAAGCACTGAGTTATGTTGTAGGACCTTTATGTCACTTTTAAATTTTTGGGTTTTATTCTGGTACACAGTTATGTTCTTTGAAAATAGTTTCTTTTGAGACCACTGTTTAATATTTATCAATGGTAAGTCTAGAGCAGTATTTAGTCTAGAGCTAATCTGGCCTCACTGCTAAGAGACTAACCCTTCTGAAAATTCTTATCTGAAGCCCAATGTACTAGGAGGCTTTTACATTCTGGCTAGCAGAGACCCAATATATTATTCCCAAGTTCTGTGTGAGCTCCCAGAATTGTTCCTCTTTCTAATGCCTTTTCCATAGCCTCCAAAGTTTCTCAGACAAGCTTAGAGGGTTACCTTGCCTTGAAGCCACAGCGGCCTCCCCAAATTCTAAATTCTCCCTGCCTCTAAATTCAAGGACACTGTCAGATGCTACCTGTCTGCCTAGGCTATAGCCTGAAAACTAGCAATGACTGGAGCAATCTAAGGCTTAGCTTTGCTTCCCTCACTTGTGTTTAGTGAACTTTAATTCATTTTTAAAAGAAACCATGATTTGATATCCCAGTCCCTTGCAGCTACAGCCCTATATTTCTCCTGTTCCCTTTCATAGCAAAACGATTCCAAAGAGTATCATATAAATGACTTGCTATGACCCTTTAAATTACCTTTCATCAACTCTTCTATTCAAATTCAGTTTTTCTTAACTACTTCCCAAAGATAAAAATAAGTCAATGACACACATTTAATCCTATTAAACAGTCACCTTCCCTTTCTCAAGGTATATAACCAATATCCTTCCTTTCCTACCTGAGATACCTTTATCTTCACTTACAGTTTCTCTACTTGGGCCCTACGACAGTTTACAAACCATCTCTGAAAGACTTTCATGTTTATAGAACCAGTCTAGATTTCTAATGCTTATACCTTTAGTGCAATTACACTAATGTGTTTTATTTGTTCATACCAATCAAATATGGGTGAGCGGTATTTCAAACTGAACAACGCTATCCTTTCTATACGTCTCCCTCGATTTTTCCCTGGCTCAATCATCTGCACAGATATGCAAAGTGAAAAATCTGAGGTCAATCCTTAATTTTTTCTCCCTACCTAATACATAGAAATCCAACAACAGATTCTGTTCTTTGACCATCTATGCAAAGAAAACTATTGTACTCCTTCCACATGAAATTATGCATGATACTGTTTCACTGTCATGTTATAACTTTGTCACGTACTCATTTGTCTTGTTTGTCTTCCCACTAGAATTCAGGCATTTAATCAATACCAAACACTGTGAGGTACTATTTCAGGTGCTGAAAACACATTAGTGAATCAAGCACTGTCCTCACAGAGCTTATGTTCTAGAATGTAAGATCCAGGAAAAAAGGAATCTTATTTATTCATGGCTGTCAGCACGGTGACTATAATAACCCTTGGCTTACAGCAAAGGTGCTATTTGCTATGAAAGTGAATAAAAAAATACGTCTTTTCAGTCTTTGTGTATTACTTCAAGTATCTCCATTTAGCTATCATAACAATGATAAAACTCTTACTTTTGATCTCAAAACAGGCATATTTGTAGTTTCTCCCCCAACTCAACTACCTTAAAGATAAAGAATGATTAACAGTTATTTCTGTAATATCACGAAGTAAATTTCAAATTCTCCCAACAACAGAAAATACAGTGATCATTTATTCCTTAAAGCCTTTTGAATCTGGGACTTCCTAGACTAAATTAAAATCAATAATCCATGAACCCTAACTACCTTTACTTCTGTGTAAACTACAAGCAAATTCATAAACTAATCCGAGATTTAATTATAATCACACAAAATACATTTTGAAAAAGACTTGAGGATGTTGGTAAAACAGTGTACTTCAACACTATTTTATATTCATTATAACATTCATTATAACAGGAAACTTATCACAATCATACTTCATTTTTCAGTTATGAAAACCTGGGTGATAGGGACCACACATGCTTAGTGTCAGAAGCTGGATTAGGCCACAATAACTGCCAATTTGATGCTTTTCCCAATTAAACATCATGCAAATTCAAAGACAATTGTAACAACTATATCCTACAACTCTTTCAATGATCAAGAAAACATCTAGCATACTTGCATCAGATAACCCCAAACACAAGGGATTGTATAGTTTCTGATCACCAACCAAAAGCAAGGCTGTTCTAATTAAATTACTATTTAGTTAACAATGAAATCCAATTGTACAGCACTTATAAAGCATGCCTTCTTCCTGTCTCAGATCTTCTATGATAGCTCAGAAAAACTTATTACATGAAGAAACTAATGTTCACTCAACAAGGCAAAGTGCTTGTGAAAGGTTACAAAAACCAAAGCACACTTTTCTCAGAAGACATACAACTATTACCTGCGATTCCAAAATTTTCAAAGTAATTCATCCCACTATATAGGAAGATTTCAACTAATATTAAACCAGCCACAGGATATTTTAAGTCTCAGGTTATCCAGACCCCTAGATTTACTCTAAGTATTATTTCTTCAGTTAGTATTTCCTTTTCTGAGGGATATTTAACTGAAATGATTTACTTTAACAACTTGTAGCAAAATTCTGCAAACTATGTCACAAAGCCTATCTGAAGGTGAGCCAAGTTTTAAAGATTATCTTCATAAGTACAGAACTTTATAGAACTGATTATACACCCCACTCATCAAAGCTACCACCCAGATGATATATCATAGATTTATTAACTAGGTTTTGTTGTTTTCATCTAGTGGGAAAAATTCACATTAAAGGTGCTAAAGTTGAGTATCCATTAAATTTAAATTACTGTTACTAGCTCAAAATCTCTACTTGTTACTACCAGTTTGATCAAGAAAGATTTGCTACAATTTACAAATATGCTGAAAGATAACACAACTTTAAATAACTCATTGAAAAGTCTAGCAAGTTGCTTAAAAGATTTGAAAGTTTCCCAATTTTCCTCCAACTGACTCTTAGAGAAAATTAAGTACATATGTATTATACATAAACTCATGCATCCTGTACTTGAAAGGTTGAAAAGTTTACTTAAAAAAAAAAAAGACCTACTTTATTTGGTTCTATTTCTGTATTTCTTGGTTTGTACACTTAATTCATTTTATATCCAAATGACAATACAAAATTCTCATTCCCTTGAAAGTATTTTAAGTAGCAGTTACATATTATATTATCATTCCATGACATTATTCCTCTTTCTAAAATGCTGTGCTTTAAAATTAATGTTTTAACCAATTACGAATAACAAGGCACCCTCAATTTTTCAAGCAAACTGTATATAGACAGATATATATAAAAACTCTTGCCATAGTAGGGCGTGGTGGTGCCTGTAACCCAAGCACTGGGAGGCAAGAGGCCAAGGGATCACTTGAGTTGGTGGGTTCGAGACTATCCCGGGCAACACAGTGAGACCTGGTCTCAAAAAAGCAGCCAGGTGTGGTGGTGGACGCCTGTAATCCCACTTCCCTAGGAGGCTGAGGCTGGTGATCCTTTGATTCAGTGGGATCGGAACTACCCTGGGCAACATAAACTAGACCTAGTCTCAAACAAAAACCAAAACCAAAACCCATAAAACTCTTGCTACTATGTATATAGACATATATAATACCATACCATTATTACAACTAAATACCATGATGCAGTAAAACTTAAAATATAAAAAAACTAGTTCATTTTAAATAAAATATTTTAAACACTAGGAGTGGCTGACAATACTTAATCCTAGTACAAGCCCATCAAGCTATAAGCAAGTTATTCCGTGTTTATGAAACACATTTAAGCCATCCACATTTATATGGCACTTTTAACTAAGTTTTCTGTTGACTAAAATTCCACTATAGATCACAAATGTACCCACAAAACACCATTATATATGCAATTTTTATTATTGCTACTTTGTAAGAAAATGAAGACTGTGTACAATACCAATCCAAAATTCTTATTAAACAGTTTAAGAGGTTTAGTGTTAATACTAAGTACCTAAGAACTATAGTTTTCATGGGGTTCTTTCCAAAGTCAATAATACTTAATCCATTCCTGAATTGTCTACAACCTTTAATTTTTTTAATTATCCTTCTATTGAGTCCACACAATAACTGCCATTCAAAATGACTGATATTTCTGGTACTGATTTTTAACTTGTTCTCATTTTAACAGCTCATTACCCATACCTTGAATTACCTTGAACTGGTAAAGTATGATCCCCCAGACATGTATAAAATCACAAATTTTTATATGCATATTATGTGAATCACTAACTTTCTGCATCATTTTCATGCAACCATCAGAAGTCCAGCTTAGAAAATTATACTCAAGAATATCTGGGCAGGGCAATAGTTTAAATCAGATTTTATTACTGCTTTTCAATTAGCTTTGGTTTTATCTAACTAGTTACTTGCTATGTAATATAAAAACCCCAACATTCTAAATTTCTTTCTAAATCAACTTGTAAAAGCTAAACTTTATTTCTGCTATAATTCATTTCACATATTTTGCTTTGCTTCAAAGGCAGTGAAGAGAATGGAGTAATCCTAACTCATTTCTACAGTTTCAGATAAAGAACTAAAAACATAGGCTTAGAAAATAGTAAAGAAAAAGATTCTTGATTTTTAAAAATAAGAAATCAAACTTTTAAGTCTATTTTTGTAAGATGGAAAAACTAGAAAAATTATTTAAAAAAATCCAATATTTAACTTTTTCTAGTACCAGACAAAATGTACATTTCCATCTTCTCCCTAATCAAAACAAAAAATAATATATACTTTATAAATGAGCCTAACTAGGGTTTAATAACATTATGAACTATGCCAGTAATAAAGGAGTCTAGTTTAATGAGCAAGGTGTATAAAACTTAATTTTGTCTGGTTAGAACCCGATTAAACACAGGTGTTGGATTATGATGGCTAGACCCAATTTCTAAATTTCAAAGGTGACTGTGCAGGGCCCTATCCTGATACTACTGTGATATTATCTTAACCACTAGGCATTTCCTCCTCAAACAAGGAAACAGGAAAAGTTAAGTCTCTTATAATAAGTCATGTACCCTAGGTAACACAATGAAAAAAATCAATACTATAGGAACCAAGTAGCTCCAATTTGTTAAGTATCACTTTAAATCCAATTTTTTCCTGATTATCTCCTAAAATGAGAATTTCCTATGAAGGGAAACTATAACATAAATGTCAATTTTAACCGAAGTCAATGTTAGTAAAAACTTGATACCACTGATCTTGGGAACACCACCCTTTCAATTAAAACTAAAGCTCCACCACTAAATATTTTAACATTTCTTATTTAAGATTGCAGCCTTAAAGCTCAGATTAACTTGAAAATGTTAAAATACCATAATGGTGTGGCACTCCCAAAAAGACTCATTTAATTCATTTAGAGCTCTATATTACACATTTCTTATGATTTGAAAATTCACTAAATACAAAGCCTTCTCAACTATTACTTGTTGACTTAAATTATAATTACCCTAATTCAGTTAATCCCTAACACCTGACTTAAAATCTATTTATCATAACTTCAAGTTTTTTTTACATCCTACTACAAATTAAAAAACTTACTTCTAAAGTTGGGTAAGTAACATCTGGCAGTGAGAAGGGAGTTTCAATTTAATGTTTCTTAAGAATAAAGAGGCTTAATGGTCATTGTTCAGCTTAATATTAAAACTAGATGTGAATACAATTTCCCAATGTTTAAGATCCCAGAATTGCCATCAAATTTAGAAAGAAAAAAAGGCAACAATAACTATAAGATGGTTTGCATAATTCTGAATTTACATTTTGATCATGAAATGCTTTCCTAATAAGCCTGTGTACAAAACTGTTCTCATCTAAATTTGCCTCATCTTTCACAACCAACAGGATTATATTTTCTTTAAATCAAACATTTCAGGCTCTAGATTACTACAACCTGAGTATAACTAAATGTAAAAGACACATTTAATTCTTCTTTATAAAAAGTACATTATGCCTTAGCAAATTACTCAAGTTTTTGATTTTTCTAAGGTTAATTCACTTTAATTATCTTCTTTTTATTTAGTATAAATTTTCAATATCGCACATGTGCTACTTTCAATACTGTGCTACGTCCCACGACTACTAAAGGCAGCATGAACTACATGACTGTAAAGTAGCCGTTTAAGGGGCACTATTTACATTCTATTAATTTCAACATTTATTCCCGAAGTCTATGTTGTCTATGCTTCACTGACCTTAGTTTTGACTAGATATGATGTGAAACAAATTCTAAAAATCTAACGGAAAATTTCACGTGTTCCTCAGAAACAGGAACATCCATTCACATTACGTGAAATTATTTCACTGAACAAAAATTATCTGTAAAATTTAACATAGATACAGCTGAGCTTAACTCTGATTTCAGGTTGTAGCTCTTGGGATTGTCCAAAATATCAACAGAAGACCTAACTCAATTTCTAAAGTATACTGTACTGTTATTTTTCTTTAAACAAGGCTGCCCTCCTTCCTTGGCTGCAAAACAAGAACTACAAATTAATTTCCAGGACAGTGTAAAAACAAAACCCCAACTGAAAGTATTATCTGTAAACCTTATAAAACAGAAACAAAAATAAAACCCAAAGACAAGATTCTGCAGTCACAAGTACTTTAATTTTCAAAAACAGATGACTTATTTAAAAATAAACACATGGCACACCATTCTACTCTAAAGGGGATACAAGCAAAAGAAATTAAAGAGGTTCTGTCTCACAGACATCAGCTCAAAGTCAGTAAGTACTCTAGACACACAACTTAGATTGTCTGTAAAGTTAGATTTAAAACTACCCTCAAAAGTAACATTAGACGGTCATAACTATTTTACTTTGAAAGGTTAAAACAACCCAAACAGTTTAAACAGTTTTATTTTCAATGTCAGCATTACAGAGCATAATTTCTACATTAAAAATTCTTACAGTACCAAATAGATATTTTACAATACAATTTTCCACAGCAAACTGTAGCATACAAATCGAGAGATTTCTTGATTTCCTTGAACTGTCAATAACTGCACCCTGTTTAAACGGCTGTATCTGAAAACCAAGGTATGCAATTCCTTAGGATTAGAAATCATTAAATTACACTGTCAAGAATGGGGAAATGAAAGATTTCATTATCTTTGGGTCTAAAGCCACAAAACATAAACAAAATGTTTATTAGTAGTAAACTCACCCTATGTAGTTATTTTAGTGTTAAAATTTCTGCGCATAAATTCACTAGCTTTAGTTATGAAGGAACTTCTCTAGAAATTTCCTAACATATACTTATATAGGGTCTTTTTTCTCCCTATGTTGAAAAACCAGGAAGAAGGCGAACTTAAAAATTTTATCGAACACACACGCCTACTCAGTAATAAGCTACAGGCTTTAGAAGAGCCATATACTGCAAAAACAAAAAAAACAAAACACCCCTTCCCAACATATCTTAAGGATCAAAGGATAAGTCAAGGATAGTAGTTTACTATTCTCTGACTAGCACTGGGGAAGGATGGCTGCAAAAGTCCCGATTGGATAATAAAGTGACTAAATCTTATCTTCTATGAAAGTCGTTCAGGAAAACACGCAGCACCCTTCGATACTTCGCTGCAGGAGGGAGGGGAGGAAGGCTTTAAAGATTTGCGGTCAACATTACATCCCCGCCTCCCCCGCTCCCCCCACCCCCCCAGGCTCCACGTGGGGGTTGCATAGAGCCTGACAATCTTTCCAGGCCACAGGGTAAGTAAAATTCCCGTGCGGTGCACTGAACCTGCGCTTCCGAGCGCCCGCAGCGCGCGAAGGCCGGGGTGGCCCCAGAGCGCCACCCAGCGGCCCGAGGAGCGGCTTGCAGACGAGTCCTCGTCGGTTCCTGGCTCGCCGCACCCCCACCGCCACCCAGCCCGTTCCCCTCTCCGGATGCACAAGGCCCAACCCAAGAACTAAGACCACAAAATGGCTGCCGGCAGCTTCATCACGTGACCCCTTTGTGCCTTTCGGGCTCCCGAACTCCGCGGGACCCGGGTACAAGTGGCCGGGGTCGGCGGGATGGCCTTAGAGAAGGCCCCGCCGGGCCGCGGCGGCCAGGGGTTGAGGCCAAAGAGAGCGGAGTAAAGGCCCGGCCGGCGACAGAGAGTCGGCGGCGAAGAGAAGATGGCGGCCATTTTGTGTGGGTATGCTGCTCCGCCGCCGCAGGCAGCAGAGGGAGCGGGGCCTGGCGGTGGGTCGGACAGGGGAGTTAACACGTACCGACTCCTCTTCCTTCTCCATTCCGGTGGGCATCTGCGGCACGGCCCGGTTTATCGAGGCGTATTCGTGCAGGTCGGGCAGATCCTCACAGCGGAAAACCGGCAGCGGCTTCGAGGCGTCTAGCGCCCGCGCCCGAAACGACAGTTTACTCATCTCAGGCACAGCAGATACCTCTCCGCTCTGGGGAAACGGCCCCGGCCAGCGGGATCATGGAGAACCGGGGGTTCGGTCCCCACTTGCCTACCGCTGCCGGGAACTTGAGGGGCGGAGCGCAGAGCCAGCCGTCCGGGCACTAACACCAGCCAGGAGGATAGGAAGCTGTGCCGCTCCGCTCCTCTCTCGCTCGCTCTCTTCAATACGCCATGGCCAACATGGCGGACATTAAAACTCCACTGTGCGCTCTTCAGCCAACCCCAGCCATTCCCCACACTGCATCGCGCAGCGGCGCGGGCACGCGGCGCGGGGGGGGGGGGGACGGTGGCGAGCGCGGGCTCGAGGCCGGGCGCCAGCACGGAGCGCGCGTCCCGCCAACCCCCAGCGCCCGCCGGCCTCGTTCCCCGCGCCTTGCTGCTCGCGGCCCCCACCCTCCCTGGGCCGGGACGCGGGCCACCAGAACTGGGCGCTGGACGCCGGGAGCCCACTTTTCTGTCCTCCTGTCCCTTTCTCGCGCAAAAGCTCACTTTCTCACGCTTCCTCGCTCCCTGCGCCGTTCTCTGACAGGCGAAGGTGCAGGAAAACTACACGCGCGCTATAGCTTTCCGAAAGACAGGGGATGGGGGGATTTCGGGGTGATGCTTTTGTTCCGGGGTCGGCGGGATCGGACACCTGTCACCCTAGTGGGGGTGACTTTGGGGGGGACCAAAGCGCCCTCGAATGGGGTTTACCAGGGGCGCTCCAAGAGGCGCTGCGCATGGATGGCAAATTCAGTAGGTGAATGCACATCTTAGTTATCGCGGCGTTTTCGGTCTTTAAAATAAGAAATGCAAATGAAATTAGGGGCAAATGCTATTTAGGGTGAAGTTTTACCAGCATTTTTGGGTAGAGGTCGAATAAAACTGGACTGTAATGGTTCTGCATCAAATCATTGGTCAATTTCCCACCTACTGAGTTTAATGTAAACGGTAGACATCCTACTCTGCTCTAAAGCAGGTCCCCCCCTCCACATTTTATCTGTTTAATTCTATATACCTACTCAATTTCCCTTTTCTGCAATTAAAGCAAATTTAATAATTATCGGGTACTGTAACCTTTTCCTGGTGGGCATGCTTTAAAGCAAGACCTTTAAAATTTTAGAGCCATTCTTTATATGTGGCTCCTGATTTTCCGTTTGTTTGCAAAGAAGATGCCGCTTCAACATAGCATGGACTCATTAATGGTTTTTTTCTCTGGGAAAAAAACTTAAAAAAAATTGCATCATATAAAGACCTGCCAGCTTTTGGCAGTTTGCGCCTTTCAAATCAAAACAAAAGCAAAAGCTGCATTATTAGAGATTTAGATGAATGTAATAGATTGTTACCATTTGGATTATATGGTACCTAGAGAGCTCTTTGCAGAATATTTAAAAAATCAGAAAGACTGTTGGGATGGCTTTGGCAGCAAAATGTGAATATGAATATATTCACTGAAATACAGAAATGTTTGTTAGTCTGCTTTTCTCTCTGGGGGGACTATATAATAAAGAAAAAATCACATTCTTAAGTACTGGGTTGAATAGGAACTGTTATTAGCTTAAGGCACAGGGGCAATCTGCTAGCTTCCAGGATGGTTTAGCTACACTTGAGGGAGGGGGGACAAGGAGAGCATATATTCCAGTTCTCCAGAATTATTCTAGAACTCAATACTGGCAGCTCACTTTTGAGGCAGAGAGACTTTCATCCACATTTTCATCTACATATGCTGAGGCTATGCCTTTCTTCATAAAAGAGCAAACATTTACTGAGTTCTCAGCCTTCCAAGTATTCTGATGATTACTTGACGCCCAGAGGGCTAGAGGAGCTCACACCAAGTGAGAGAAGGACTTGTGGATGGCAATTGCCACACCTGAGGTTAGTGTTATGAAGAAACCCCAGGTTATTGTGGAAACAAGAAGGAGTGGCATCCAATCCATTGGGAGTGGCTCTAGTGAAAGCCGTCAAGAGAAGACTTTGGTGGAAATATCTGAGTAAAAATTATATGGACTCACTCGGTATGGGGGGGAGAGAGAGAAAAAAGAGAGAGGGAGAAAGGAGAGAGAGGGGGGAGAGGGAGGGAGGGAGGAGGTATTTTAGGCAACAGCAGCAGTATGTGTAAAGACTCAAAGCCATGAGCGAACATGCCACATCCTGGGAACTTCCTTTAAGAACTGCCAACTGTACTGTGGAATGTGGCACCTATTTAGCCTGGTTTAACAGTTCTGAAATGACTGACTCATTAGGTTAGTAGTCCTCTCCAGACTAAAATACTGGATTTTGAAAATCCCAATAGTAGAAGTTGGCTGATTAAGTAAGTTCCTTAATACTTTATAGAACAAAAAAAGGATCTTAAGTCATGAGTGAACCATCAAGGAAACACACATGTTAAAGTAATAGCCTAAGGATAACATTATCCACATCCTTTATTAGTTATTATTAGTAATAATGGGCATTGTGCAAATAAGTTCCTTATTTTTAGAAATTTTAGCACCATCCTCCACAGTAGACTCAGATATGCTAATTAAGTTTTCCTTTTTGCACATAATATGCTTACTAAAAGACATTTTCTTGTTGCATACTTGTCCATCCAGCTTAATATTCAATTCACTTCTCTCCTTCCTCAGGAACAAGGAATGTATCAATAAACATTTAGGTTAAATTTTCCTCAGTTTCATTATCCAACAAAAGGTTGCAAAAGCGACTAATCCTGCACTATCTTTCACTTTTTCTGTTCTCAAAGTTCCTTCTTTTTCTAAGTATCCCCAACAATAGCAACATAAAATCTCAATGTTGCAAAAGACAGTGTAGAGTTGAAGATACTAGCCCTTGCTTAAAAAAGGTAACTGCTAGGAAGGGATTTGCAGTATCTAAAATATTTTTAGTGTATTGAACAGTCACAGATGCTATCATAGCAGGAAGATAATACTAAAAGACCAAGAGGGCACTCACTATCCAGTTAACCAAAGAACCAGTTTGAATTTCCACTATGGGAATTTAGGAACGGTCAGTTTTATCTAGGTTTATCAGACATTTGGAGAAAAGCAAATGATTTAGTTTCAAAGAATGATTAATAATTGAATTGGAAATGGAAATGAAATGGAAAAAGAGGGGGGTTGTGGTGGGAATATTCTTGAGAGAAAGCAAGTGTATGAAAAAGAAAGTAGGAGGAGGTAACTGCCAGGTGTGTCTGAAAATATGGTTTATTTTGCCATAGTTCAGTAGGAGATTATTAGAACATTCCAGATATTAGATGAAACTGGTAAGAATTTGCTTGGCAGAAATAAAGGTACAAAGTAAAGAGATATAAGCTTTATTGTAATAATTGTTATAATATCCTCTTAAGATGTTTTCCTTTCAATTTGCTTAAAATACAGAATTGCTTGAAATGGCAAGAAATATGTGAGAAATGCAACTATTCTGACACAACAGTTTGCTGTATAAGATAAACCTGAAATATGACTTTTACTAAATGTTAGTTTGTGTCCTATGTGTGCCAGTCCCTCTATTTCTTTTTTGAAACTGCTTTTAAGACTTCCCTCTTTAATGCCATTCCATTGTCTTAACCATAGTCTGAGCTCTCACCACTTCTCAGTCAGAAACAACTTCCAATCTAATTCGTCTTTTATTCACTTCTTCCTTCAATAAACCTTTATTAAGCCCCTACTTTATAGGAAACTGCTGGTACTCTCCTAATAGTATTAGTGGTAACTATTAGTGGCTGGTAAAGTCCCTGAGGTTATTAACAACACAGTATAAACCATGCCCTCCAGGGTTTCATAGTATGTTTCACACCTAATCAGTGTGCCTAAGAACACACTTTCATTGTATCTTCCCTGCCCAAGGAATTTATAATTGCTCTTTATCAGATAAGCCAAATTTTTGGGCTATGATTGTCAAGACCTCAATTTTTCTTCATCACATCCAACACTTTCTTCTCGTTGCCTAACACAGGTTTTCAGTCTGGCTACTTAAGTCTCATCACCAACTTCAGAAATTAGCATGTCTTTCCTGCCTCCAGATTTTTATTTATTCCTTTCTAGTCTCCATGTCCAGCTTTATACTAACGATTCACCTCAAATATACCACAAATATTTTGAGGATTAAATGTAACAATTCATGTAAAACATTTAGAATTGTCTATCTGGCCCATAGTAAACAGTCAATAGATATTAGTAATTGCCATAGTCCTTCAAAATACAACTGAAATCACCTCCTCTATCAAACTTTACTTAACCTATCTAGATATAGGTTTTAATTTCCTAATCTGAGCATTGAGTAAATGGTTAAGTGAAATAAAAATAATTCTTAAATCCCCCACTGAGACCCATTGGTGGGAGGCCTCAGCCCCTCCCCCTTGCAGGTATGAGCCCATGCAGATGGGGGTGGGGGGTGTCAACATCCCCTCTGGCTTACACCCACTCCAGTCAGTCCTCAACAGGAACAAGGAGACCACTAATAATCCAGCTGCAAACACAGAATGGGTGAGGGCAACAGATAGACACATCTGTGCAGGACACAAAAAGAACATGGAAAGAGCCACTGCATACAGGACTGCAAGGCCAATTTTAGTGATGACATCACAGAATCATACCTACAGCATCACTGGAGGCTGGGAGTCAAAATCCCGGTGGTTTAGAGATGCCTGAGAGAGCAAACTGCCCCTCTCTTATCCACAGGGGAGGAAGGCCACAGAAAAGTGGCATCATCCCCCAGCTAAGCTGCAAACAGAGGGAGAGGAGACAAGCTGGACCAACCATCTGCTGACACCTGCCCATTCTCTACCGACAATGACTAGGAGCAAGGTCCCCTAAGTCAGAGGCCAGAACTGTGAGGCCAAGAAGCAGCAAAATGGGACAGAAACCAGAACGAAGAAACAGCCAGCAAAAATGAGGAGGCATAGGACTCCAAATGAGCACAGACTGGCTGCCTGATGCAAAGT
Source organism: Uropsilus gracilis (assembly GCA_004024945.1). Taxonomy (NCBI): domain Eukaryota; kingdom Metazoa; phylum Chordata; class Mammalia; order Eulipotyphla; family Talpidae; genus Uropsilus; species Uropsilus gracilis. The sequence continues at coordinate 66,771 of PVHY01000395.1, forward strand.
TAACACTGGAAATCTAAGCAAAAGTCCCCCAAAATAGCTGTGTGTGGTGGTGCATGCCTGTAATCCTAGCTACATGGGAAGCTGAGGCTGGGGATTGCTCGAGTCTGTGGTACCCTGGGCAACTTAAGCCTGTGGTTCCACAGGCTAAAATAGCGAGACCTAGTCTCAAAAAAAAAAAAATAGCAGAAAATTATTCTTCCAATATAACATTTAGGAAGATAAAAACTGAAAATCCTTTATGATATTTTTTCTTTTTAGGAAATGTTGGAAACTAAGTATTGCAATTGCTTTACAATATACTTAATAAGGAGTCATGGAAACACTAGATAAACTGCTTTATATAGTTGATTTATGCATGGAATTCTGTACTTATATCAAGAACTTGTCTGATATAAAGTAGTTCAGAATATATCAAGGAACAGTCTAGCTCTACCTTGAAAGGGAGTATTATTAATAAAGGGAATATTATTAATGTTAGCAAAGGACAGATTCAAAGTTTTTTCAGTTTAACTTTATATCCAATATGAACTTTAACCAAAAGAAAAAAAATATACACAAGGTAGTCACCTTTAGGTGCTTACAGTCTTGAGGAAATGAAGCATACTATTATTTGAACATTAGTTTTACTAACAATACATAGACAATCAACATAGTATGTATCAATGATACATAAATATAAAGGCATGAAGCTAGAAAAATTTATGTGGCAAGTAAAATGTATTAGAGGCTGGTGGATAAAGAAAGCTTGTCAGGGGATACAGCACCTAAGAAAGGGGAGGGCTGTGAACTGTTACTACTTCTGATAAGAGGAAATTATTTTCATTTTCCTTATGAAACTTAGGGTACAGAATTATCTTTCTTATCATCCAGTGAGCTAATTTTAGTGAAATAAGTTTTACTTTCACCATATTCTTATGATTCTTTGAAAATTGCACAATTGCTTAGATAAGCATCCAGTTCCTCCTCTCTTTCAGAGTAGGGAAAGGAAAGTGAGTGACTCCAAATCTTGGAGTCAGATTATAAGTAAATCAGATTATAAGGAATGAGAGAAAAACTACACAAAGAATAAAGCCTCAGGGAAATGCAATTATAGAAAACAGCAGAGGGAAAAGAACAAGGAAAGGAATGGAAAAAAGGAGGGACAAGAAAATGGGAGAAGGGTGTGGAAAAATGTGGTGAGATCAATATTCCAAGCAGATAACCAGTGAGAAGGACTCTTCCCCATCTCCCCTCCTCCCCCAAGTGAGGTCATTGGATGATTTTTATAGGACACTCTGAGTGAAAATTATACTCTTAGGATATTAAGATTTGAATTGGAGGAATTACAGGTTAGTGATCATACAGTGGTTAGTATGCTGTAGAGTGGTAGACTTGGTGCTAGGATAAACATGTAGTGCCTTGAAGTACGTTAATTTAGCCATTTACTAGGCAAGCTGGACCCAACCAAATTTTTGAAGTGATTTCCCAGCACATCCCATGATACTTTTCTTGAGGTACTAGCTCACAAGAGTGAGAACCATGCAGCAGCCAAAAATCAGCATTAACTTCAGGAAACTTGTCCTTCAGGCAAGGACACAGAGTAGCTAATATCATCAGTACCTCCCAGAGTAGACAACAGAAAAACAACAACAACAACCACAACAACAACAAAAACCACTCCTGAGACTTCACAAAATCCTGGTGACAGGAGGAAGTAAAACATTTTCCATCCTCAAAGTTGTAGAAATTAGTAAACAAAAGACTAACTTGATTTGTGTGAGTTATTAACAAAGGCAAGAATCACATTCAGATTTTAAGATTTCTTCTGAATTAGGTTTTCCAAACACCAGTGTCAGGAGCCACAGTATAATACAAATAGTTTTGTATATATATATATATATATATATATATATATATATATATATATATATATATATAAATATATATAAATATTAATGAATTTGTTCAAAGTAGGATTAATATTTTGGTGTTTTTATATTTTCAATCTCTTCTATTCTTTTTTTTCCAGTTGCTTGTTTTATAATTTGGAATAAAACTATATATTTTTTGGTCCTCATTTAATGTAATTTGACAATTTAAATATTTCACAAGATCTTTTTTGACAGAAACTATCCAAATTATATTTTAAATATGGCATATATCTATGGTTAATATGTATATGGTGTATATATATTATATACAGTCATCTATATGTGATATAAATATACCATAATTTATCATGTCCCTTTTAAGGGATATTTATAATTACTGATTTTTCTTATTGAAAAGAGCACATAATCTTGGTAGAACACTTAACAATGAAACTTAAGTAAATTTTCATGGTTTCAGGTATAGAAAAAAATGCCTGTTATTCTTTGACTAATGATAGTACCAAATCTAGAAAAATGGAAGTTGGCAATTTTACTGCCAATGTTTTACCCCTGGTATTAGTTTAGCAGTTTTCAAGAGTATGATCCATAAAATATTCTAGGTGTTACATTCTAAGATGAGTTACATAAACAGGTACATATAAAAACCAGTAAGTTGGGGAAATATCTTCTACTATTTCTTTTTAAAATATGTATAGACTTGCAATGTTTAGACTCAGACAAATCCTTGTATTGATACTTAGCACAGTATTTTCTAAATTTATCAGACAATGCAATACCTTACATATACTGAAAATGCCTTTAATCTTAAAGGAACACGTTTTGGGAAATTCTACTACATGTAGTTCATAGAAATAAGTTATTCTGATCAAGTTATCCATTTAGTTATTTAGGAGGTCTAGTTTGAAATTCAAAAAAGTATAAAGACTGTATAAATGTAAAGTACTATATTTATTACCACTGATCTTGCAATTCTATACTGCTTATAGTGCAAAACAAAACTTAAATATTTGATTTTTTGAAATTAAAAAAAATTTGATTTTCAAGGCCAAATTAACTAAAAATGTTTAGCTACTTTTCTTTGTCAAAGTTTTCTCTATTAAAAAGTACATGTTTAAATTTTTGAGCCTAACTTAAGCTCTTACAGCAATAGTTTCTCCATCCATAAAATAAGAATCATAACAGAATCCATCATCTAGGCTGTTACACTGATTCAAAGAAATCATTAATGCCAAAAACTTAGGATGGCCCTAATACAAAACTCTCATGATAAACTTGAATTATTTCTTTAGGCTATTTATAGTCTATTCCTATTTCATTCGATTCCTTTAAAAGAAAAGATCATTTTACTTTTCTGAGACTATTATTTTTGTATGTGCAATAAATATATAAAGTATAGCATTGTAAAAACTTCAAAACTCTTAACTAAGGAAACAAAAATAGAAATCTTCAATGGAAATGAAAGAGCCATACACATGTGCCACTTGTATGCACATGTGCGTGTATATAATATGTAGGTATACATGTAAGATGTGTTGCAGGCCCTCCTTTCCCCGCTACCTGCCCACTGCCGAATTATTACACAAGTGGTTGTCTAACAACTGTTTAGAGTCCTACTCTGATCAAACAAGGGGGTTAGGGTCTCTGCTCAGGTTGCTATTTCCCTCAGGATGAGGCTTAGTGGCAAAAACAAATGGTAAGTAACATTTTGCATTCAACACAGCAACATAGTGTTGTCAGACTCAGCATTACTTATTGGAAGATACAATTGTATATCATATTCAGTGCGCGAAAGAATGTATCATTTAATTTCAGTTTCATAATAATGATAGGGGAGGGTATGGAGATACATGGCCTGAAATGAGCTCCTAATATATACATGACCTGAAATAACACTCTGGACCAGATGATGTATGACTTGTCCAAATTACGGAGTTAAACAGATTTGGTTGCTAGGTTTGGACCTTTTGGACATTTTCTTAAACAGGAAATCTTTAAGACAACACCAAAATTCACTCATTTAATTTATTTTTGAAGGTCGTTTCCACCCTTTTTAGTTTATCTTGCCATATATATTCCAATTATTCTATAGTGTCTAGTACACAATAAAAGCTTAGAAATTCTATAACAAGGTTGAATTATTTTGAGATAATAAATGTATTTGGATTACAAATTTTACTAACACAAATTTCTCGTATTTTCTCTTCTTATCATCACTCCATTTAGAACAGGAAATCAGTAAAAACATGTTTTTCCTGATTTTTCTGCTCACTAACTTTCCTCACTTTAAAAGCAGCATCCAAGATAACTGGCAGATGATACATAGGAGCCTTAAGAAAACAAATTGCTAAAAGATAAGAATGTAAAATAGTGGTCAAAAGTGATGGCTTCAAGGCCAGGCACGGTGGCGCATGCCTGTAAGCAACATCCTATGCAGTCATGGCCAGGACTAGGGACTTTGGTTTGAGAGCCACCGGAGCAACACAGCAAGACGTAGTCCCAAAAAAAATAGCTGGATGTGGTGGCACACATCTGTAATCCCAGCTACCTGGGAAGCTGACGCTGGGGATCTCTTGAGTCCGTGGTACCACAGGCAACGAGAGCCTGCGGTTCCACGGGCAAAACAGCGAAGACCCAGTCTCAAAAAAAAAAAAAAAAAAAAAGGTGCTGGCTTCAAAATATGGACACAACCTAAGCACCCATTAACACATGAATAGTTTAGATGTGCATACACACAAATGGAATATACTATGCAGTCATTAAAAGATATCTTGCCATCTGTGACAAATAGATGATTGAAAATATCTCACTGACTTTCTGAAAAAATCAGACAGAAAAATAAATATCATAAGATTTCACTTGTATGTGCAATCAAGAATCAGGACTAACAAAACGAAACTTAGTGGTTACCAAAGGGGAGAGAGGTTGGGACTAGGTGGATGAAATGGGTAAGAGGATCAAAAAGTACAACTTTGTAGTTATAAAATCAGTAAGTTACAAGGACATATATAGCCTGGGATCCACAAGTAATAAGATAGTATTTAAGTTTGAAAATTGCTAAGAATAGATGGGAAATAGACTTACTAGGGTGATCACTTTGCATTGTATGCAATTGCCAAATCAACACTGCATTCCAGTATCTAATATAATGTTGTGTGTCAATTATACTTCAAAGGTTCAAACACAGAACACACACGTGGGCACATCCTCACTCACACTCACCTTCACGCACACCCACCCCCACACGCAAATTGCCTTCAGAGTCAGACATGATTTGGGTTGACTCTCAACTTTGCTCTGTGAACATGAACAAAATTCTTTACATTAGTGAGACTCAACTTCCTCTTCTGTAACAAAGAGATAGTGCATATTCCCAAGTACTATTTGGATTAGATAAATAATTCATTTGGCAAGTTTACTGAGTTCTTATTTGAGTCAGGCACGTTTCCCTGCTTTTTCTCATTGAATCTCTACAAAATCTTGCCAGATTGTTTCAACGCATGTCATAGTAAGATTTCAATAAGCAGCACTGTTATTTGACAAAAACTAAACATGTTCCTTAAAGAAAGATTAAGGTATAGTTTCTAATGCATCGTGAAAAGTTACTTACATTGGTTGTACCAAGTCCTAATTCCCCTTGTTTTAACATAAATGCTAAGCAAACTGGTGTTGAACATAAACACCCAAAACTCAAATGCTGAACAGAAAAAAAATGCTATCTGAACAAAAAAATTCCTTCTTAAGTGATTTTTCAAATTCCATCTTTTCTCCTTCCATTCACAAAATACTACACACACTTTTATATCAGGGTTTCAAGGGACATTGTTGTATTTATCTGATATCTAGTTTCCCTTCTATCTTAAAACTTTCTTTGCCTTTATCTTCCTGAGTTTTTCTATAATCTCTGCTTTTTCAAATAACTTTATTTTTATGGAATACTTATAAAACAATGGCATTTCAGCATTCATTTTAAACTATGTTCCTTATAGTGGTCTTTCTTAAAATTCTCTTAATTTTAAGTGGGAATAGCAAAACAATTTTAAGTATGAAACAAACTTATAATATTATAATTTTATAATAGCATTGCTTCCATCATACAGATTCTTTTGTCTATTTTTATCACTTTCCATTTCCCATGAAAGTTCATTAATTTGTATGAAATCAATTTATGATTCATCCATACTCAAATGAAAGAACACAAAACAAATTCTTTTTTTTTTTTTGGAGACTAGGTCTCGCTATTTTTGCCCGTGGAACCGCAGGCTCTCGTTGCCCGGGATACCACAGACTCAAGCAGCCCCCAGCCTCAGCTTCCCAGGTAGCTTGGGATTACAGGCACGCGCCACCACGCCCAGCTATTTTTTTGGAACTAGGTCTCGCTACGGGCCCCAGGCGGAACTCGAACTGCGATCCCTAGCCCTGGTCGCTTCATAGTCTGAAGCTTACAGGCACGAGCCACCGTGCCTGGCTACAGTTCTCTACTCTTAACATCATTAATCAGTCAAGCTTAAAATAAGATAGTAATGTCACCCAAAAAAATCTGACAAATTTTAAGGTTATCTTGAATTTTAGCTATAAAGAAAAAATTTCACTTAAAAGTCCAAAAATTTTATAAAAAAACCCCAAAATGTAAAATTCCATGTATTTGATATAGTGAGCATTTTAAAAAATTTAATTAGAAAAAACCCTTTCTTCTATTCCACTTTTTTTCTATTGCAGCTTTTTCAACACAAGGTAGCATAACAGCTAATTTCTAAAATAAAAATGCAAAATCTAGGTGAGTCATATTCTGGTGTGTTTTCCAACTGAAATTTATACATTTTCAAATTTATTTGCATTCTGAGTTCCTACTCATTTGAAAGGAATACATAAACAATTACTAATTTCTAGGCTCTCAAACAGTAATGTCATTCTGTCATTAACTAGCCTATTTTTTTTCTTCTAATTTCTGTTCATGGGGGGGTAAGAATACTAAGTTATTAATACAAATAAACTTGCAGCAGTAAACTCGTAATTGTCCACCAATGATACATAAGCAAATTCCCTGTATTCTTTGAATTTGTCGGTGCCTTCATGCTGCCCCCTGCTGCCCAGTGTCCACATTCAATGAAAAGTACCCTAAATAAATCTTCCCATCAAACGTACTTAGCTACAGATCCAGACAACTGGGGTTTTCCTCTACCAGGTGAATGCACAAACAGGTTAACATAAGAAAAAGATAATATAAGAAACTGATCATTTTCTGGCCAGTTGCAACTATTCAAACATATGTTCTGTGGGCAATTCTGACATCCGGAGTCCCTAGTTTGACATTCAAAAGCCTCTTATGTTGGTTCTAAGACACCATCATTGGTCTCTTTGTGCACTTATAGCTTACTTTCTAATGACTCTGAACTTCTAGCTGTATTTCTAAAAGTCATGTTTTCTCTCCTACTTATCTATGCTCACATCACTTTTTGTTAGAAACAAAAACAAAAAACCACCCCCCCAAGCCCAAATAATAAAAACAAAACATAATATATTGTTTATTTCTATATGCTGAAAGTCAACTCATTTTTCTTTCTTTCTTTTTCCAACTCATTTATCAAAGGCCCAGTCAAAATTATTTTCTCCATGAAACTTACCCTAATACCCATTTGCTTCTCTTCTTGTGTTCTGTCTTTAGTCCTTTAAGGTTTAGCACAATCTTGTTTTTTTGTTTTAATTAAGTGTAATAGAAGCTCAATATTTTTTAAAAATGAGTGATAAGCAAATATCAGGAAACTCAATTCTTAGAAAGATGCTCTATTTACTTTTGTTGAGTACTTGTAGAGAATAAAGAAACTCTCTGCAATATTCATATACCTGAATGTAGTTATCTTTTTAGTTCCCATCACACTGTGTAATGTTTATTTTGATTCTTCAAATCATTGGTGCCTATGGGAAAATGAATTTAGAGCATATGTTAAATGATTATGACATGTCAAGTACAATTCCAGGTGCTTGAAATGTATCAACTCACTGTGTTTTCAAAACAGTCAGAGGTTGGTATTATGCTGGGTCCTAGAAGAAGAAACTATGGATCTGGGTAGTGTAGTAATTGGTCCAGGGTTGTATATGTAGTAAAGAGCAAAGGTAGGAGCTCAAAATGATTAATCAAAATTGTATACTTAAAAGTGATCTTATAATGTCCTCAATAGAAAAGTCTATAAAGGCTTCTGGTAAGCTATTCTGGAAGTTAAAGAACCTTGCCAATAGAATAACTGTGGATACTATCATTACTTGATCAGACAAAGCCATGACAGAGATTCAGTGTCAATGAAGAATCGCTTACTATCTGCAAGAGTTGGCTGTTCTATAAGATGGAACAAGTTCAAAAATCTCTAGATTTAGATATAAAAGACAGCTATAGATTCTAAAAGATTAAAAAAACATAAAATTCAAGTATGTGTCAACTGGAGTAACTACTTGTAAGCATCAAAGGAAGTTTAAACTGGGCTTGAAAAAGGTAAAGACATGCTGTAATATATCAAGCAATAGACTATGAGAATATTCTTAACATATATATTTTGATATAGTGATATAGGCTCACACCAATGTCTCATATAGGGAACTAGTTATTTTCTAACTAAACCCTGTACTCAATAAAAAAACATAAGAAGCTGAGAAGGCAGACCAAAAAATTCACTTGAGAAGGCAACACCCAAATATGTTTGGCATGACATAAATGCTTCCCTAGGAGGTAAGAATCTTTTAACTCCAGAAAGATTTACAACAAATATAAAGTTATTTTTTATAAGTAATTACACTGTTTAAGAATATTCGAGCTAATGGAGTGAGAGTATTTAACTACTTATTAAATTAGATTTTAAACTACAATTCTTAATAAATTATATGTAGTGTTGAAACATTAGAGGCAAATTAAGAATCATCATATTTGGAAGTTAAATTTATTAATCTTGAAAATGTACCCAAAGAGATAACTATGTAATAATTTTATAAATGCTGTATAGAATGTTGAGTGGTATTTAATTAATGCTAGAAATCACCAAATTCTAAAGGACCATAATTTCTGACATTTGCAAGATTTAAAAATAGAATATTTATTAGCTAAAATTTAAAACATAGGGAGGAATTATCTTCCTCTATATATAGCTTTAATTTTGATATTATTTTTAAAAATTCAAGTTACCTAGGGCAGATAACAATGTAAAATAAAACAAATAATAAAAAATTCAAGTTAATTTCAGAATAGTCTTTCAATATACAAAACTCACTCTTGAGGCCATCAAATAACTCACAATTTAAAATATGCTATTACTGAACTGTTTTCCTTCCAGTGAAAGCTTGTGTTCATTAGATGGCCAACATGTTACACTCCACAGAACTGTTTTGATTGACTAGTAATTCTTACTTGGTTTCAGCTTTCTTCACTTCCTATGAGATGGATTACAGATTTTAAAGACTGAGATGAGAGTAACAACACTAGTACATTGGCCTCCCAAATTTTTGGCTTAGTGGCTTATATCAGTAGTGTAATTTGCCAATTCTCAATCAGAGATGTCATAGATTTCCATGGACAGCTTTTGAAAAATACTCATGTCTGATCATATCCCAGACAGACTAGAATCTTTTGGGATGGGATGCAGTATTTTGTTTTTAAGTTTCTGGCTGATTCCAAGTTTCAACGGTGAACAAGCACTTAGGGACATTTTAGAACATTACTATCCAAAATAACTTTCTGCAATCATGGGAATTGCTATGGACTGATTTTCATGTGTCTTGCTCAGACACATATTGAAATCCTAATTCCTAATATAATACTATTTAAAGGTTGGGCCTTTGGGAGAAGATGAGTGACCATCCCTTATGAATGAGATTAGTGGACATACACTGACACTGAACATACTGGTGCCTTGATCTTGAACCTTCTAGCTTCCAGAACTTTGAGAAATATATTTTTGTTCTTTATATGCCACCCAGTCATTGATATTGCTATAGTAGCCTGAATGAACTAAGAGATGTTCCATAAATTTGTTGCCCAGTAGAGTAGCCACTAGCCAGGTGTAACTACTGAATTTTCCAATTTTAATCAATACGGGTTTAAATTTACGTAACTTCATTTGACTAGATACTATCTAGTATTATAAAGGTGCTGAATGATACTGGAAAACAGCAGTCCAAGCTACTCTTACCTGTTGGAAAGTCTCTAAAGAAAAGAATAGTTCAAAGCCTATGCTGACTTCAGGGAATGTTAAGGATTCGAATTTGCTCATTGTTTTTCATTTATGTTGGCAGTTTGCTTCTTAAACTCTACAACTTAATGAAAAACAAACAAAGGCTCTCAAAGCAAAAAATTTCTAAGTTTCAAAGCAGTGAAGCAATTACACTATTGGAAAAATTCCATTTACCTCCTTGGCATAGTATGGTATTTTTCAACTGGAGGTTGTGACTTTTATCTTGGAGGATAGAGAGTTTCCAGTGGATTAGGGCATTGGCTTGAGTTTCAAAGCTAAATATAGGTCATTGGCATTGCAGTTTCTCTCAGTCTTATTGAAATCAAGTTCCATTAATGAATGAGGGCACTAGTGGTTGAAGAATAAAATCTTGAGAAAAACTTGCAAATGCCACAGACACAGAAGTCTTTGCAGATGTAACTTGCTATTGAGCACAACTAAATTCTATTTTTACCTGCTTGTAAAAATAATTTGAAAATTATGAATTCCTATTAATAAGTTTAAAAATACACACACATGGGTTATAGGCAAATAAATCTCAAAATGTGAATTAATATTAAGGCTCATGAATTCTGTCTCAAATTATCGCTCAACTCTCACTTTTTTAATGAGGTTATTATGATCACCTTGTTAAGTTTTCCAAATGTCTTTCTTTCAAAATATTAAATGACATCCTTTAAAGTTGGCATATTTCAAAATAAAATATTTATTTTGACAAGCACTGTCAGATTCTCTAGAGCAGTGTCTCAAAGGGTGATTCTGGAGGAGCAGCCTCAGCATCATCAACTAGTTAGAAACACAACTTCTCAGGCCTTACCCAAATGCCAACTGAACTAGAAATATCAGAGGTGAGGTTGAGCAACCTGAAATTTAGGTAATTCTGTTGTTCACTAAAGTTTGAAATCCAGTGATCTAGAGTACTTTGAATCCCCCCAAAATACTACAGTGAGTAAAACTGTATATCCCTAAACTGGTCAAGATTAAAACATTTTGTACATAAAGTCCCCTTGTGAGCTCTATACATCTTATTTGGGCTTAATGTTATAAATTATTATTTATCCACTTCAACAAAACTCACTAATCTCTTGACTTTTTTTTCCCTATAAAAATTCAACTTCTGTAAATATTTCAGTAGCTTATCCCTGAAGAGAGAAGACACAGTACAGGAGTGCTTGCAGCAAATCCAACACACAAAAGTTCAGATACAACTGATATATTAGAAGGGCAATTACTTATTTTATGATAAGATCATTAAATAAAGTCATTTAAAGTGATGTCATAGTGTGCACCTGAAATGTCACTTTATTGAATACAAACTTATAATAGCTAAGGTGCCAGTATAAGAGAGTAGGTAAGTACATGGCACTAATCTCAAAATTTTCAGGTTCTAACTCCAGCTTTTTAATTTACTATGTAATCTTGGCTAACCTTATCAAAACCTCAGTGTCTCTGTCCATAAAATGGGGAATACAGTCTCACTATCTTCATAGTTTGTGTAAGAATTTAAGGAAATAATAGAGGTAGCATTTAGACTTGAGGTGGAAAATAGCAAGAATAATTTTTTTATTCTTAAATTTAATTTAAATTAATTTAATCTAATTTTAAATTAAATTAAATTTAAATTTGATTTATATCCTTAAATTAGCTGGCCTGGTTGGTCTCCTTTATCATTCAATGTGTCTGTGCATACAGTTGATACAAAGCAAATAGGATTTAATCATATTGGTAATTGTTCTCAGTGGGTGTTTACTCTCCAAGAGTTCTTCTCTACTTAAACCAGTTTGAGTAATTTCAATCACCATGTCAGTGACTGGTTCAGGTAAGAGTGCTTCCTACAAACCTGGTCAGTGAGCTTTAAGAAATGGTATTGTTGTGGGCCTTTGGGAAACGATTTCTTCCTTTATTAAAGGTGTATAAGAAAAATTCTTCCCTATGGAAATTGCTTTTCAAAAGTTTGCAATGAATTACTTTGCTTTAATCAGAGACCTATACTAGTACTTGGTTTTGCTAGTGGAAACAATGCCAAGGAGCCCTTTACAACAAAAGGCAAAAAGTGAAAATTGCATTGTGTTTGTTTTGCAGCAGCTTTCCCAGAGACAGTACACACCAAGTTCTTTTTCTGAGTTTTAAACCCAGCTTCTCAGTAGCAAGTCATTATAACAACCAAAAGTATCTCTGAGCATCTGTGCTTTATGTTGACTAATTTCGTGCTTCTGTTAGCAAGATGTATCCTAAGATGCCAGAAAGTCTAAGAGAAGTAATATGGATGTTGTGCTTAGTAAAAACTGAATGTAATTAAAACTGAATGTGTGCTCATTGACTTCAAGATTCTGGTCAGTGAAACTACACTGTACATAAGCTATTTAACAATTTCTACAAGTTAATCATATTGCTGCTTTTACTACTGTTAGTGTTATTTAGGTTTTATGTGTTAGCTGGTATGATTTGTTAGGTTAACTTTTGGATATGTGAATACGAAATTTTTTTCCACATAAATCAATAATAGCTCGTTGCTTTACAACATTTTTACTTATAAATAGTTACACAGGAATACTCTACTTTCAGAGAGTAGAGGACACCTTTCTCAGGATATGATGCATGGAGCTGCAGCAGCCATCTTGTGACTCAGGAAAGATGTTGGAGACATTCTGGCAATATAAAAGAATGGAATCTAACAAAGAACTTAATAATGATATTGAGTTACTGAGCTAAACCTAGAACTAATTTGTCATTCGATTCTAGTTTAGTGTAAACAGTAAATGTCTTGTAGTTTTTGTACCACTATGAGTAAGGTTCTTTGTTAGTTTGAAAAGCAAACTAAGTGGCACAATATATCTAGATAGTATGGATTACATTGGCTTTATGACAAAATAAATTGGTGACTTTGTTCTTGCAGTCACTTTAATGAATAGTTCCTTTTCCTTCAATTCATCTGTATATAACAGCAATCTTAACTTTTACCTCCATATCTGATATGCTTAACTGATTAACTGTTAGCAAATCATATAATTATATTATTTCTATAAATTAAAATATTGGGTCAAAAATTTCTGTTATATATCATTAAAATTACTACAGATATTGAGATAAAATATTTAAATTTTGATATATTTTAAGTCTGTAATTCTATTTCCTTGACTCACTTCATAATTTATATTTACATTGATATTTATTTCATGACAATGTGAGCAAAATATAAAAAATGAAGTTCTATCACATATTTTAAAGAGTTTAAATTAAATGGACCTTACAAAGGCATATCTAAAATCTCTAGAGTGGTCCTGTTTCTTTTCTCAAGCAAATAAGTTAATGTTTTATTTCTCACTTTAAAATAGAAATTTGCACTATGTAATCACCTATTTATTTAGCATCTATTCATACCTATATATACAGTATGAGCACTATTTTTCCCGTAATGTGAATGTATGGTGCAATAGTACACTTGTTACATCCTATATATTCAGATTTAAATAAAATAATTTATCCCAATAATCTTTTGACCTTCATTTCAGTGAGAACTTTCCACACCTAAGACTTAGAATTTAAAGTATCTTTAGAACTTTGAATCTTATGGGACTATAAACTCCATAAGAGCAGGGACCCTTGTCTTTTTTTCTTAATATTGTATCCCAGATCTTAACATAATAGCACTTAATAGAAGGGAAGAAAATCTACATCCCACTAACCCTGAAATAAAAATACATTTTCAAGAAGTCAAGTAAAATATACCCTTTTCATGTTTTTCAAAATGAAATCACTATTTTGGCTTTATTTTCCCTTTAAAATTTCCATTTCAGAATTTTTTTGGAAAGATAAAAAACAAAGTCATAAAAACACCTATTCTGCCTATAGTTTTTTCTTCCCTTCATTTGCAAAACCACACTGAGGACAGTAGTAATCTACACAGGTTTATGGAAAGTAATGATATATGTAAGAAATAGAAGAAGCACATATACATTAGAAGTGGCTGGAATTTGAAATACATATAATTTCAGATCTGTATTGAACTTGGTTTTTAGAAGGCAAACTTTTTAGCGTCTTCCCTTTGTTACTTCATTATTCCTAACAGATTGGATTAGCCTAAAAATTTCCTCAATCTTTAACAATAAAAATAATTAAAATTTTTTTCAAAATTAGGAAATTATTTTGGTTCATTAAGTCTTAAATAAAAATTTCAGTTATTTCTGTTATTGACTAAGCTTCTAAATTCAAGTTAATTTTTCAGAGGTATATTGTCTAAAATTTGATTTACAGATTATCCATGTCTTTGACATCATTTATTTTTCCTTTATGAAATCTGCTTTTTGGTCATTATTGTTTATGGGCCCCTTCCCCTTTCTATCAGTGGGATGGTCAGGTTAAGAAAAATGATATATTGTAATACTGTCAGTTTTGATTCTTGCTGCTGTCTCTGACAAAATAGTATACAAGAAAAATAAAAGCGTAATTGTTGACTAAAATGATATTTCAAAATACTTTTAAAATAACTTTGATTGTTTATGAGCTAGTAACAGTCACTATGGAAAACTGAGTACACTATATACTACGTAAACAAAAAAATTAATGATAAAAAGTTTATGATAACAATTCTAATTATATTACACCAAACTCATAAAGTAAAAACCTATAAAAATGTTGTCAATTAAAAAAAGAAATTTTAATGTCCCCAAAATCAAGAGTTAAAATAAAGCACAAGGTGAATTTAAAAATGGAGAATAATATAAAATACTAAATTGCTCCTGGCTCACAGATTTAAACCTCTTTACTTACATAATGATATGAATCACACATAGAAGAATATCCTTAGTATAAATATCTATGTATAATTTTGAAAAGTGAAGATTTAACTATAATGGTTACTTCATAATCAATGATGTAATAGTCAATGATGTAGGAGAACAAAGAGCATTGCATAGCTACATATGGACTTTTCACAGCAGCAGTTTTTTTTAAAAAAAGGAGTTACATTATATAAACATTTTTCCATTTTTACAAATTAATATGAAAAACATCACCAACTAAAAAACAATATTTTGGCAAGAAACAGTTGAGAAATATATTTTATTTGGTAGATCAACTTCAGAGAATTAAGAGAGAGAATTAAGCTCACCAGTACAACCAGAGGGTTAAAAAACATATTTGCACCTGCAGTATTTTATTCTATAAATAATCTATAATGTCAAAACTAGTCTTTATAGGATCACTTAATCTTATTAAGAGATAAAATATTACAGTGAATAATTTCAAATTTCAAACATTTAAATTTTATAGTAAAGACATAGGCATACTACATAATTATTTTTGAAGTTGATGAAAAGGGTACTATAAGATACAGTTCAAGGAGACCAAAATCAGATGTTTATTTCCAGTCATTTTCATATATTACAATACTCCACAACTTTAAATGATTAAAAGGTGAAATGAGCATTTGCATATTTCAAAGTGAATAAAAGCAATAAAAACTTCAGAAATGTCCATTCTCTCAAGAAATATCTCTATTAAATTATATGGAAATATGGTCTAGGATACTATTTCCTTTTATTTTATTTGACAAATATAATTTGTTTTTAGGTACAACTACTTGTTTCTCTTACTTTCTTTTTGAATGAAGAACACATTTACTACCTTTATAAACAATTAAAATGTTCACAGAGAACAGGAGAACCTATGTCATTGTAATACATTTTTGTTCTTGTGAGGCTTTAGGCCTAAATCCCATATTCTCTAATCCGATAACTTTCCATAAGAACAAAGGTAGAAAAGATATATCTTGCATTTAGATATGTGAACACAGATATATTTAAAGTTTAAAGCAGTTGTGTGTGTGTTAGATATATATATGAACATTTCTATATTTATATTTTAATTATCTTATTCTAAAATATATATTCATTTTAATACAAAGCTACACAAAAATTCAAGAGAAGTATCATTTCAAAATAAAACAAGCAATAATGCAAAGATTATTTAGGCCAAAGTATTGGAACATTTCCAGGATAAAGTTAGAATAGTTATTTAAGTAAACCCTCAGTTCAAAATAAAATTCAACTTTTACAATGCTCAGTGAACTAAAACTGAAATGTTTTATTAAATTAAAAAGACATTAACACGTTTGCTATTGCAATGTAAAAGGAAAATGCAAAATGTTACCAAGGGAAGAGACATTAAACTGTTGACTTTTTATTGAAGAATTCTGATCCAGAGATAATCAGATCAGATAAAACACAACTGCAAACTGCATGCTTGCCCCTGATGTTCCCTGGACTGGATGTGACGACATATCTTCCTTCACCCATAGTTCACAAAAACATTTAAATAATAAAATCAAATAATTTCCTCTCACCAAATTGAACTTTCTTTAAATAAAGGAATAAGATAACAGATCAATTCTTGCCCCACCTTTTTTTCCTCCTTTTTCTTTTACTGAAACTGACATAAATTGTTGAAGAGGACTATAGCGCCACCAACACTGATCAATGCAAAACAAAAAAGATCTCCCACCGTGTGCAAAAAGAAAAAAAAAAAAATAGAAAAATGCCCAAAATTACAAGATGTCTCCCAAATGCACCTTTTTCTTAAGAAAAACAAGAAAGATTTGCAAATATATATAATGAAGAGCTTTAAAGAATTAATATTAGAGAATATAAGTTTAGATCTGATTAGCAAAAAAAGATCCACTATTTAGTAACAGCCATAACTTAATAAAAACCCGGTTATGTCAATCTCCACCTTCATTATACCAAGGACAGCTTTTCTGTAGTTTGTATTCAAGTAATCCATCAAAAATCATGGTTACGTTAGCTCTTAAATTTAAAAAAAGGCTACATTCATAGTTTGTCTGCTGATAATTTAGTCTTGGACAAATTAGGTAATACATAATTTTTTATAAAGAGGATATGCACATATTTGGCATTACAAACACTGCTGGCACAAAACAAGTCCATCTTGAAATAGATGAGTTCTCCTGTAGTTCACAGTAATTAAAGTATAATTTGTTTCAGAAATATTTATCTTTACGAATCAAAAATAACTACTTTTTTTCTTTTGGTAAAAATTAACCAGACAAGATTAGGAGGAATGTGCAGAGATCAAAGCTAAAGAAAAATACAAAGATTGGTTTTGTTTGAAGAAACACAATGAAAATCCTTTTTATCTGGTGATTCATTCAAAGATTTAATGATAGAAATGTTTAAAATTACAAACTTACCATTAGTGTGGGCAAAGAAGAAGCCAGTTCTTGAAAAATAATTGTAACAATATAGCCTGGATACTTGTGTCCTTAGAAACAACAGCCTCCAGGCAGCATATGGATCTTCAAACATCTTTAAAATATTTGGTAAATAAAAAGTGATACTTTCTTCCATGATCGGTAGCTGAGTCGGGTGGCTTCCCCCAGGATCTGTGGGCGTTTGAGAAAAATCGGAGAAATATCCACGGAAGATTAAAAGCAGAGGAGGCAGCGGCAGCCAGAAGACTCTGGGGTTAATAACTTTGCGATGGCAAGCAGGCGTGCTCTGATTGGTTAGGAGGGCTGTGTCCCTACAGTCTGCACTATCCCCCGCTACCCCCCGCCTTCTGCAGCTCGGAAAAAAAATGCAGTGTGTGTGCCATTTTACACTGGGCTTTTAAAAGCACAGCCACCCAAACGACAAAAGTCTAAGCACGCTATTAAGTGACACTGCAAAACAATAGCCCCCAAGACTGCCTGTTAGCGCAGGAAAATGCCCTTTTATACGCCTTAAGGAACACTCGTTTCTTTTCTGTGGGTTTTTACGGAACATATGCTTTTCTTAAGCAAATTATTTATTACTTCGCAAACGTCAATATAGAATTTGGACATAAATACGGAGATTAAAAAATATTTCCAAAGAAAAAATTTAAATTTGACATCATGAAAGTATCTAAAAAAGCCAGTCATCGTTGGACAAAATTCAGGATTCCTTTATCTCGGCGAGCTTTACTTGAAACAAACAGAATTTGTGAGTCGTAATAACTATATTTGGGCAAAAAAGAAAAGTAAAATGATGATTTTAGTGGTTTGGTTAAAAGCAACAGACTTACTTTTTTCTTCTTAAAAATTCTGTTTCAAAAACCTTTACTGACAGAATCCTACCACACTGCCTTATAAACAAAATGGCTGTGGTACTGAAATTTTTTGGATCCTCCCACTGTGCCTCCTCCTGGCCTCCAGGAAGTGGTAAAAATCCAAAATAAATACAGTATTAAAAGTACATTGTCCAATCTGAACTCTGGTGAGATCTTTGGTAAAGGGGTCTTAAAAATGTGCTGCTTTTATTAGTTAAAAAAATTGTTTTGAAAAGAACATCAATCACTAGAGATTTACTTGACTGTAATTTGAACTTCCTGCTTTACATATTTATAAGGTCTTTCACCTATCTTGGCAGGCTTTCAAATTAAGTGGGCTGGGAAATTTAACGCTCTGGCTCTGGTTGTGAGCTGAGTCAGGTAAATTTGGTGATTGCAACTGGACTTTTTGATAAAAACTAAGTCTAAAACTTTTAAAAAATCCAAAGTTAAATGAATGATTGATTGAGAATGTAAATCACAAAAGTCAGCAATTTTTGAAATGTGTCAAATACTGCATATATGTGTTAATTGAACACATCGGGCATAAAATTCTTTGCCAGCTAGATTTCTAAGGAGCCAAGAATAGGACAGGACTTAAAGGAATTGCATGAAGACAGAGTTGGGGATTTGCCTACGATCTTCAAAACCTCCAACTCCTCAGCCTACACTCCCACCATACACAGACATTTGTTGGTCTGGTACCCCTCTTTTCTGATATTTACTAGGTAATGTTCTTAGAGTGCCATAGTGAGAATGTATAGGTTATTGTCTAAACCAGGACACTTTAAGAACAAAAGGGGATGTATTACTAATTATGGAACAACAGGAATAATCTGGGACTTTCCATAGTAAACCCGTAGGTAGAAGTCACTAAGTCTTCAGTGTGATCTCTTTGGACTTTTGCCAGAGGGAGGTCACATAAAAACACATGATTTGGTCAATTTAGATAGATCTGAGCTAGATCCCTTCTGTGGGCTCTATCTACTGCTCACATCCTATTGTCAGTTAAAGTAGAGAAAGAAAAAAACTTGGCTTCAAATATATTTAGTGAACACCCATGATAATGAAAATATATATCCATTTTATTTTGGATTTTACTTCTAGTGATATGATAATAGTAATTTCAGTATCACTTTTTTTTTTTGATTCAGGAAAACATTCTTAAGAAATGGTCTAATGAAGAGAGTAAATTCATGAGAAAAATTTGTTTTCCTTCTGAAAGAAAACAATCCACTAAACACCATTTTCATTACCTTTGTCTTTTTACCACTCCAATTTTGTACTTTTCTTTTGCCATTCCTTGCATATCTATATATGTGTATAAACATACATGTAACTGTATATGTACACATACGTATGTATGCACACACATACATATTATCTATAATTAGAAACTATTTTCTGTAGTACACATATATCTAATTATATGTTTTTACAATGGGAGAATTTTCTTCAGAGATTTTGAGAGATGAGTTGAACATCTTTTGTTGTAGAAAAGGTAAAATGTCAGCAAGAAATTTTGAAAAATTATTACCTTCTCATATTGTTATACTAATACCTCTTGAGAACTCAGAATGAGCCAGGCAAGATGCTTGATACTGTATGTATTAATGAACAGTTTATTGTCTCCTTCATGAAGCACATAGTGTGGTGGGGAATAGATAAGTAACCAAATGAATATATAATTGCAAATTATGATAAATGTTATTAAAGGGATAAACAGAACACAGTGTTAAGGGCTAACAGAGAAACAGATTAGGTGGTAAGGAAAGTTTTTCTAAGCAAATGACAATGAAGGATAACACGGAATCAGGATTGACAAATATACGAGAAACAGGAAACCAGAAAGAGGTTATAATATATGCTTAGGCCTCTGGGGCAGAATGGAACTTGCAGTGCAGTATTCCAGAAAATGAGGCCAATATCTCTGTAGCATATTAGAAGAAAAGGAAAATGACATCAAATAAGATTAGAAATGTAGTGATATCTTGCAGAGATTTGCAAGTTACAGAAAAAAAATTCCATATCTAAGCAACTGTATTCAGAGTAAAATGTTGGAACTTGAGATTTTGGAGATTTTAGTGATGGTAATATGGAGAGATATGTGGTGAATTAGAGAAAATAACTCCATACTAAATTTGAATGTACATAGCTGCATCATATTATATTTTAAAAAACCCAAAATTCATCTGCATAATTACAGGCATTAATTATATCTTTTCAAATATAAATATGAATAAGAAATAAATATCCAAGATCATAGTATACTAGTAAAATGAATAGGAAGAATTCTAGCAACTATTTGTTTCAGTTCTCTGCTTCTCTTTTGTAGTATAGATTTTGGCACATTTTATTAAAAAAATCTTACATTTCATAGAAGTTGAACAAAACTCAATTAATACTTACAAAAACAAATAAGGCAAAGCACTGTTCAAGCTAGAATTTAATATAATTGGACTAAAAAACAGTCATTCTTACTTGCTACATGCCAGAATCCTAGGCACTCATAAACAGAAATAATATGTTCAATTTTTCAAATTCTAAGATTCAGAAAAATTTAAAGCAAACCAAACTAATGATATATAATTCCTGAAACGGGCTTTGATAGTAATAGAAATCTCTAAACAAATCAAGTTTTGAAGTAATTAGATAGTGTAGTTTTTAAGATTTTACCTCACAGAACAGAGAGATAAAGGCATGTTTTAGAATTATTCAGATATCATAAAAATAATTTCAAAACAACAATAATGAAGCACCTCATAAACAAATGCAACATTTTGATTGGAAATTTATACCAAACTGGGTAAAGATGTACTGTAGAAACTCACATCAGTTCTGTTCAGCTTTTGCCACCAAAAATACATTTGTACTTGCTTATGAAAAAGTTTTCCATTTTCAAGGATTTTGGAAAATCATAATTGTGAAAAAAGATTGTGGTACTGTAGACTTTAGTTCTGTTCAGGTAGCTTGAAAAATGATTCATAGTTTAATGTGAAGTTCTAATTTAATTTGAAGTTCTAATAATTATCACCAAAATTTCTTTAGTTATTTGTGTGGCCTTAGGCAAATTCTTCAAATCTTTTCCTTTATGATTATGATTGCGGATAGTGAAAAGTTTAGGCTTTTGTTCACAAAGGTATTTTAAGCAGTTCTTTACTTGCCTGTCTTTTCCATATGTTTTTATATTGTGTTTAGCAGATATTATAAGTGTGTTTTTCTTAGAAATCACTACCCACTAAGGGATGATTTTAGAGTGTATTTATTCTTTGACAGTGAGGTAGCATTTTCAAGAAAGATCATTCACAAAAGCAGTTTGAAATTTGGGTTGATGGGGATTTTTCCCTTATTCACCAGTATGTATTGTCTCTTACTAATAAAGTCTAATTTTATTTTGAACTTGCCAACCAAAACTGTTAACCATGGCTTTAATCAGTGAGAAACCCAGGTCATTTTGTAAAAGTATGGAAAGGCTTTTATAGAGGGGCTGACTCAGTGGGTAGAGCTGTTTGTTCTTCACCTCATTCTTCTTCCTGCTTGGACTGTGGTCACCACACCTGGTGGAGTCATATTTTGTGACAACCAAGGGTTGATCAAGGTTAAGAGTAGCTCAACAGAAAGAAGAAAGCTTAGATCAAGGTTAAGAGTAGCTGAGCAGAAAGAAGAAAGCTAACCTCCATGCTCTCTAGGTCTTTTTAACAAGAGAAATAGAAAACCACTTGTTTGTTTAAAGCATGGTTCTAGGGCATCTTTCTCATAGTTAAACACAATTCTTAGTGCAGTTAGTGTTAGTAATCTTCAAAGTATTTTCTCTATTAAAATCAGTCACTTAAATTGTATAAACTAGCTGAGAAGGGAACAGGGTATTTATGGAATGCAAAAAATCTTCTGTCTTGATGTGGGTTGTGGTTACATATCATGAGGTCTGTCTATATGTATGCACATGCATTTGTCACACCTGTATACAAATATATGTAAAAATTATTGAGTCATACATTTATTAGAGCACTAAACGTATTTCATTGTATGTATGAAATTCCTTAACTAAAGATAGTTATTTTAATATTACCCTATAGAGTAACAGGATACTATAGTTTGAATACATACATTGTAAAGTAAGGCACATTAGATTATTTAAAATGCCTAAGACTACTTAGTCTGTTTCTCTCATTAAAAATGATGTTCTTATGTTTATGCTTCCCTAATAGCATGTTGCTAGTACAAATGTTCTCGAACTGCTTTTTTCATCATTCTTCATTTTCAGTGTTAGTTTTCTGATAGTTTTATGTATGCCAAATGCATGCCTTCATCAAGAACAGTCATCTTCACTTTCTGAACCTAAATCTGAAGTGAGCTCAGCTCTTACTCAAATTATTCATTTCTGTGTTGTGTACTAGAATTCTCGGCTCTGTGGTAACTGACCAACTATATAGCCCCAGTGGAACTGAAATGGTTAAACAACAAAAGCCTGAACTGGAGTTTTCTTGTAGTATAATATAAAAAGTGTTACAGCAAAACACAGCAAAGGGGAATTTTTAATCTAGTATTCATCATGAAAGTCATTCTTTTTGTTATTAAAAAAAAAAAGGAGGGCTATATAGACCTCTTTTCCCTCCAATGTACTCTCTTACTCCACACAAAGGATAATTATTAAAAAATTTCATCAGAGATCATAGTGCTTAAAATTTTCAGCATTGTGTGGATATTTGAGGTAAAAAAGATTGGAATATCTAGCAACAGAAAAACAATTGATAAAGACCCTTGGTTAAAGAATGAATTGTGAGCAATTACAGAAAGACAAGAGATCATCAAGATTTCCATACTAGAAAGACTATTTATTGTTAGAGAACATGAATCATTATTAGAAAAAAGAGAGTCAGCAAATAATTCAGGCCTAGGAAGAAGAGAAATCATAAAAGAAAAAATAATTTCTCTAGCCGTATCTAGTCAAGATTCTTATAATTCCCTCATGCTGGGGGAGAGGGGGTTGATGTTAAAGACAGAATCTACATAGATGCATTCTAATATTTAGTCACTTATTCCCAATAAATCTACTGCCTTTATATTATATTGCATTAAAATAAAATCACCTTATGCATTGCTACAACTTAAATGTTTAGATGGAATAGTCCTCAACTGACAGTTGCAATAAAAATTCTGCTGCTAAGAAGAAGTGGTAAAGAGAAGTGGCACCCCTTTCAGGAATGTGCTTTTTCAAGACTTATTCCTGGGTCAACACACTACAGAACCACACGCACACATGGAAACAAGGGACCTTTTAAAATTTTGCTTGTAGACTAAAAGGGAGAATGTTCTTGTAAAGCCAAATTGCCACTCAACTTTTTGACGAATGAAAAAAGTATTATTTTATATATGAGTATATATATAAATTATTATCTTTCTGTAGTTGCTCAAGTTCATTTTTAAAGCAAAAGTCTTTACTAATTGTGTTTTTATTTCTACATATTCCAGTATTCTTTTACCTCAAATATTCACACAATGCTGAAAATTTTAAGCAGTATGATCCTGATGAAATTTTTAAATAATTATCTTTTTTTGTGAGTAAGGGAGTACATTGGAGGGAAGTTTATATATATATATAAATAAAGTAATATATATATAAAATAATATATATATATAAAATATCTATCTATCTATCTATCTATCTATCTATCTATCTATCTATCTATCTATCTATCTATCTATCTATCTATCTATCTATCTATCTATCTATCTATCTATCTATCTATCTATCATCTATCTATCTATCTATCATAACCAATCTTCACCACCAATTGTAGTGCAATCAGCCTATTCATTACACCAACCATAGTGCATTGGCATCAGGTTCACCAATCTGCACATATTCTTTATTGTTTCTAGCAGTTACACAAACACATCAGACAGGACAGGCCAGGGTGTAAGGGAACCAATTCATGTAGACAAATATAGAGGCAACCATCAGGCACCAGGCCCAAATGTGTAGGTTTTTTTTGAGGCTAGGTCTCGCTATATTGCCCGAGGAACTGCAGATTATGTTGCCCAGGGTACAACGGACTCAAGTGATCCCCCACCTCAGCCTTCCAGGTAGCTGGGATTACAGGCGTGCACCACCATGTCCAGCTATTTTTGGGGACTAGGTATTATTATGTTGCCCTGGGTGGGTCTTGAACCCCCAGACTTGAGTGATTTCTAGTCCTGGCCTCCTTTCATAGGCTGGGATTAAAGGCAGGCACCACGGCGCCTGGCCTGTGTAGGTTCTATATTGGTTCTAATAGTTACACCGACACATCAGACAGGGCTGTCCAGGGCCTGCAGCAGTGCTGAGGCAGGAGTTGGGGCGGGGTTTGGGGTGGGGTGGTGGGCAGGTGAGCCTTTAGCCCCCCAACAATCTTCACACTCTTTCTCTGAGCTCTCTCTGGATTTTTCTCATGCTCTCTCATTCCATGCTTGTTCATGATCTCCCGTGCCTTCTGTGCCCCTTTATCTTCTCTCTCCTTGACCCAGGTGTGCACATTCACAAATGTGCACACCCACTGGACCATATAATCATGGAGAAGGGTGTAACACTACAGGTGTTCACAGACTAATGGAGGAAAAAGCCTGACAAACTCACACTATAATCCTCTCTCTTCCTCCTCCCCCCTCCACCCTGGGCCCAAGACATAACCAACCCCCCAGAGTTCCCTTGCATTCTGGAAAAACTGTCCAAATTCATCAATTTCATCTATTTATCACCTTGGGGAGAGCTACGAATGGTGGGGCTGGGGTCATCTTTCTTCCGAGGGGTCTGCTGTCTTAGGAATAGTCGGCTGGTCCTCGCAGGCTAGCTCCTTCTCCATTGGAGGTCTTGTCCTGCAGCTCCTGGATCTTGTCCACTTCCTGTGCTCTGGCAGCATGTCCAATTGTCTTCCTTGACTCCAACTGCAGAAGCCACTCTCTGTCTTTAGCAAACCCTGCTAACTAACACCAATTGTTCTGCCATCTATGCCATCATCTGTGTTTTCTCTGTCTGCACTGAACCATCCTGCTGACTATGCCAGTTGTTGGGTAATCAGTCCTATCTTCAATAGGCTCACCATTGGTTGCATTAGACAAAGAATGTCAGAGCCCTTGAAGTTCTCTTTTTTTTTGATTTTTAATGAAAAAGAAATAGCTGAGTTTTCCCTTTCTCCTTCCTCCTTCCCTCCCCCAGGGTGATACCTTTTATCACCTCCTCCCATGTCTGGGTGTGACCGCTCACACATGCGCACATCCACTGAACTGCACAGTCATGGGGAAGATGCAATACACCAGGGACTGGTTATACAGGTTAATGGAGGAAAAAGCCTGACTAAACTCACTTACCCTACTATATTTATAATCAACAGATGATTATTCCATGTCAAATAATAGTTTTCAGATTTTCTTGTTGATAAAAGTAAGTATAGATTGCGTTACCTTTACTCTTTTCCTATTGTATTCCTTGTTTTCCCAGATGGTAAAATAGGTAATTTAAACTTATTTCCAGTCATTTGGAAAATATGGAAATATATATTTAATTATATACTAGATGTGTAGTGTCTCTTCTCTGAAAGTTTTTCCTTGTATTTTTTTGTGTTGGCAAACTCTCAGAATAAGGAGCGGCAAGTCAGTTATCCTGATTACATAACTGAACAAGTATGTGTAACAGCAGTCATAAAAATAACTCAAAGTGATTATATAATTAACACAACTGCATCTTTTTGATAAAGTGTAGAGTCTTTCAAAGAGGCAGTGGAAAGACATAGATACCTTCTATAGTTCTAAATTACTTGTGAAATCACAAATGTGTAAAAGCACAAGTATAGACTACTTTCAATGAAATAATCAGGATTGCTTGCTTGCTCATAGTCTTTTACCAAGATCATCTGAATGAATGGGATGAATGGGGCTGCATGGGAGGGAGTGAACATTAAAAAGAAGGGTAGCTTTGGAGCATGAAGATCTTGTAAAACAAGGAAATCTTATCTGTAGACACAAATGACTTTCTTAGGATAAGGGTGAGAAAATATTAGAAATGGGGAAGGAGAATAAAATAGAGAATAAAACAATATGCGATGGTGTCAAATAATTTATATTAAAATTCAGGATAGTTGTAAGAATGTAAAATGATGCTATTAGTAATTGCCTTAGAAAAATGAACTGGACTATATAGGAAATGCCAGGTGATAATGCTTATTTTAGATAATCTTTAGGAAACAAAGAACAGCCTGGTGACAATCGACTATTTACTGTATTTACCACATTTATCTATTTTTTACAGTTTAAAAGGACATGTTTATTAGGAAAAAGAGAAAGAGTAAGAAAGGAAATTTCCTAAATACAAGGAGGCAGTTTCGGGATTAGAGCTGCATTTTTTAAAGGGATTATCTATCTATCTATCTATCTATCTATCTATCTATCTATCTATCTATCTATCTATCTATCTATCTATCTATCTATCTATCTATCTATCTATCTATCTATCTATCTATCTATCATCTATCTATCTACCTATCTATCTGTCTGTCTGTCTGTCTGTCTGTCTATCCATCCATCCTAGGACTAGCTATGTTGCCTGGGGTAGTCTCAATCCTGTGGACTCAAGTGATCCCCAGTCTCAGCCTTCCAGGTAGCTGGGATTACAGGTGCCTGCCACCATGCCCAGCTGCTTTTTTGAGACCAGGTCTTACTATGTTGCCTGGGGTAGTCTCAAACCTGTAAACTCAAGCAATCCCTGGCCTCTTGCCTTCCAGCGCTTGGTTACAGGCATGTGCCACTATGCCCAGCTGAAAGGGGTAATTTTCAGAAAGAGATGCTTGTAGAGACATGGAGGACAGAAGAGCTACCCACATGTCTAAGTGGTAGATATTTCTATTTTAATTTTTTAACTTTTCATTATTTACTGGTTTTCACTAACAAACAGAAATAATGGGTTGTTTCTTTTTAACTTCACTGAAGGTTTGTTAAAGAGATTGTTTATCTTGGAGTTAGTTTAAAATGTTGTTGAGAATAAGATTGGGTTTCTTTCATCATGAGAGTAAGTTAGAGGTATTCCATTCTAAGCTCCAGACAGAACTCTCAGAACTGGTAGTAAAGATCTGTGCCACTGATTTTTATTTTATGGGTATTTAAGTCAAAACATGGCATGCTGAAATCCAATGACTTGACCTTTCACTTGTGACTCTTACATTGTGGTGTTCAGTGTCATTATAGAAATCTTAAAATGTACTTTTTAGTTAAACCATTCATATTTTCAAATAATTTTGCTCTGTCCATTCCATATATTTGGAAAATCAATATATCAAATCAATTTACAAGTCAAAGCATGAATGGCATTGATACTGAAAGCAAGGCTAATGTCCTTTTAACTTTTTTTAAATAGCGGTTTTACTGTATGTTTTACTATACTGCATGTGATTCAGAAGTAGGATCTCCAATGTTCATATACATGTCACCATATACACCCATCATCAAGGCAACCATCACTAAAATTCACTGTGATTCTACCCACTGTGTACCCCTTCGCTCTTCTTGTCTTGCAACCTCAATTCCATGCTCAGGTTTATCAAGTTTGTTCTGATTCAGTTTTGTCTCACTTTGTTTTGTTTTCTGTCTTTTCCACATATAAGGGAATCACACAATATTAGTCTTTTAACTTCTAATTTAATTTACTTAGCATTATTCCTTCCAGTTTCATCTGTATTGTGGCAAATTGCAAGATTTTATCCTTTTTAATAACTACAAAGTATTCTATTGTGTGTGTGTATATATATATATATATATATATATATATATATATATATACCATATTTTTTCTAATAAACTTTTCTGTCCTAGGGTATTAAGTTCTTTACATAGCTTGTCTATTCAAAGTAGTGCTATGAAGAACATAGGAGTACATATATTCCTTGATACTAGCTTTTAAAAAAATTTCAGATAGATTGCTGGTAGTGGAATCACTGGATAATATGGTAGAACTATTTTTAATATTTTGAGAAGATAATACTAGTTTTCGTAGGAGCTGGACCCATCTACATTTCCAACAAAAGTGTATAAGGATTTCTTTTTCTCCACATACTTGCCATCACATCTGAATTTTGATATGGGCCTTTCTTACAGGTATGAGGTGGTATTTCGTTGTGATTTTGATTTGAATTTCCCTGATTATAAGTGATGACCAGAACATTTTCATGGGCCTTTTGGTCACTATATTTTCTTTGGAGAAGTTATAGTTATTTTCAATTGGGTTATAGTTATTTTCAGTTGGGTTATAGCTATTTTTCAATTGGGTTATTTGTTGAGTTGTTTGAATTCTTTATATATCTTTGTATGTATGTATATATCTTTATATATCTTTGTGTGAATACTTACGTATCTTTAAATATCAACCATTTTTTAGATGAATGATATGGAAATGTAGACTTGTGTTCTCCCATTTAGTTGGGAGTCTCTCAGTTTTAGTGTCAGTTTTTTCTGCTGTACAGAAGATTTTTAGTTGAATCTAGTCTTATTTGTTAACATTTACTTTTTCCCCCTGGCTGTTGGAGACAAGGTCAGAATACTTCAGTGAAGCCATTACCATGATGTGCTTTGCCTAGATTTTCTGCTCTATGTTTTTTAGTTTCAGGTGTTAGATTCAGGTCTTTAATTCTTTTAGATTTAGCATTTGAATGGGGTGTGAAGAGACTCCTTTCTCCAATGTATATTCTTGGTTCTTTTGTTGTAGACTAGCTGTTTATATGAATGTGGGTTGATTTCTGGGATTACTTTGGTATGTGTCTTTTCTTGTTCCAATGCTGTATTGTTTTGATTGCTGTAGTTTTGTTGTGTAGCGTGAAGATCATAGCATAGTTTGAAGAGTTACCACAGTTCTTCATCTTTTTTAAATCAGGATACTTTTGGCTATTAAGAATCTTTCATAGTACCTTATATCAGTAATTTGATCAAATTACTGATATAAGAATGCGATTGGAGCCTTGATAGGGATTGCATATAGGAGTTGCACTGAATCTGTATATTTCTTTGGATAAGATGGTCATTTTAAATGAAATTTTAACAAATTGTTAAAATAAACATAAGGATATTTCCTGTTTATGGAAATTTTTGTTAAAATATTTAAATAGTTAAATTAATTAAGTAAATAAATCATTAAAATTTTTGTTAAAATACATTTTTGTGTATTTTTCTATGTCTTTTAGCAATGCCTTAAAATTTTCACTACATAGGACCTTCACATTCATTGGTAAGATTGCTCCTACATATTAAATCTATTTTTATACTGGTAAAAAGGAAAGTTTTCTTTATTTCTTCCTTTTCTAGCTAATTGTTTCCTAATAAGAAAACAATTGATTTTTATCTATTGACTTTGTCCTGGCACTTTGCTCAATTTATTTGTTTCAATTAGTTTTTTGTGGAGTCATTAGGATTTTCTTTGTATATTATCATGTCATCCTCAAATAATGACCGTTTTAATACTTTTTCCCCCATATTGAATCCTTTATCACTCTCTTGCCTAATTCCTGTAATTAGTATTTCCAATGTTATGTTGAATATTAGTGGTGAAAATGGCAATCTTGATCTTATAGCTGATCTTAGTGGAAAAGCTTTCAAGTTTACATCATTTTCAATGATTTTACCATTTGATTTGTCATATGAAGCTTATCATATTGAGAGATGTTCTATTTTCAGTTTTTTTAAGGTTTTTATAATAGATGGATATTGAATCTCATCAAGGGCTTTCTCAACATCTATTGATATGATATGATTTTAAACTTCTCTTTTGTTGATGTTATGAATTACACTGAGCTTCAGATGTTGAACCATCTCTGTGTCTTTGCAAAAATTCTCACTTGTTTGTGAAGTATAATCTTTTTAATGCATTCTTAAATTTGTTTTGCTGAGATTATATTGAGGATTTTTGTGTCTTTAGTCCTCTAAGAAATTGGTCTTTATTTTTTTAAATTTTTGTGTTGTCTTTGTTTGCATTTGGTATCAGAGTAGTGTTGGTCCCATGAAATGTGTTAGGAAGTTCTCCCTCTCTCTCAGTTTTCTCTAAGAGTGTTAGGACTGGTATTAGTTCATTTTTAAAGATTTGGTAGAACTCATTAGTGAAATGACTCTCTGGTCCTGGACTTTTGATTTTTGGGAGACGTTTTATTGCTCTTCAATTTTCTTGCTTGTGATCATTCTGTTCAACTTTTCTATTTCCTTATGATTCAGTCACCAATGGTTGTATATGTCTAAGAATCATTCCAACGTTTCTAGGTTACTTACTTACTAACTAGTCTACCAATATTCATAGCAATCTCTCATCATCCTCTGACTTTTCTGAAATGTCTGTTGTAACTTCTCTTTTACTTTTGATTTCCTTTATTTGAGTTTTATCCCTAGTGAGAGGTACCTTTTTTATTCTTTTGGATAATCATCCCAGGGTAGAATCTGGAAGCAGATATGGATGCTGGATTTTTGTCTAGACTTGGCTAAATACCTTTAGTTCAAATATACTGATTGATCAAATTGACCACTGAGATTTTACTAGTAAAATTAGAAATGACTAAATATAATCAATATATAGGATTCTGGAAAAATAGTAGAAATATGTTATGTTAATTTATTTTTAATTGAGGCAATATTTGAGTACCCCCATTAGGTTTTGCCATGGCTTGTTAAATATAGAAAGCTTGAAGATGTCTCTTTTAAACTGTATCTTTTCTGATCTTTAATTCTGTCTTTCCTACACTTTCTATTTACAGTGGTGTTGCTGGTATAGAGATAAATAGGTTTTATAGCTAAATGCATATTTTCCCCATTATTATTTTAATACATAATGAAAAATGTTAACTGTAAACCCTCATAGTTTTTGGAATACAACCAAAGGAAGCAAAATGCTTTTGGCACACTGGAAGGTTTTTGTGGTGTCTCTTTTCTATAACTATACTAATAATTATAATAATGGTCTGGCCACACTAGCTCTGGAGAGATACTGGTAAATTTTCAGGAATTTGATGATGTTCTTAAACCAGTCATTACTAATAATTAAATTGTATGAAGTTAATACTTTTAATATTAAAAAATCTTATCATAAAAAAACTATTGAAATGTTTTAAATAAATAACCTTGAAAATTTTAAGACAAAATTAAGCCAAGCTAAAAAAACTCCACTTGGGAAAATTGCTTATGAAAATAGTTCATGGGAACTGATGACAAGAGACTGTTATGTGTAACAACTCATCACTGATTCGTTCCTAGCCCACTGTAAATATATACGTATATATGCTAATTTTTAACCGAGGTAACACTGGGTTATCCCCATCTTGTATTACCACCATAGTGCATCATCACCCATACTTCAATGTGGCAGACCCTTATGCCTGCCTTTCTCACTATTCTTTCCCCTCCCCCACCCCTTGGTGACCTCTATCATACCCTTGGTGTCTCTTCCTCGGTTTTGTGGGAATTTGGTAACAACACCACAAAATTCAAGGAAAGGAATTTTAGACAATAGTAGGTGAGGGCCTGTGCTTAGGTTTGTTGGGAAAACCCAAGTTCTCAAAGAATCGACCAGGTTTGTATTTTATTTCTTAGGATAAATACCTGAAAGAGCCTGAGTTTGTGAAGCATCTTGGAAAGAACTGCACAGGCAACAGAGCAAGAAAGGAAGAGGTCTGGGCAGGACACTGCAGTTCTTGAGGCTGCGACAACTGTCTAAATGATCACTTCTACCACGCTGCCAAAGCGAGAGCTGTGGCGTTCCCTCGGTGCGCATCTCTTGGCCACCAAGAGTTGACGTCAGAGGCGGCGTTCCCGTGGTGTTACGTGAAGGGCTGGGCCGCTGGCCAGCCCCAGCGGTCGTTGCTGCCCACCGTGGGCCGTAATGGCCCCTCATTCCGCCCAAATGTCGGTTTAAAAAAATAGCAGAGCTGGTTTCAAGAGCAGGTTCCTCTTCTAGAGGAAGTATGGGAGGCCCAGAACCAACTTTCTAACATTAATGCCAACTTCACCAAGGCACAAACCACCCAGTAACGGGACTTCCAACAGCCTCAGCAGGTACCCTAACTACCAAGAGGGGAATGGAGAGATAAATTCCATTTAAGTGTGAGCATTTTCATTAAATTCCCTAGCAAAAATACCTTTTTCTTGTAATTTCCTTCCAACTGCTTCTTTGTCAGTTTTGCTTTTGATACAGCATCTAAGGCAAACGATACCTTCCCTGTCCACCCATTCCTTGTATACGTGCTTATTAAGCATTTTTGAAATAACATAATTCCTTTAAGGAAAATCATAAAACATTTGTCAATGGTGGTGGAAACTGAAAGGCAAATTTATGATGATATAAAATCTAAGATTAGGAGGGTTAAATGAAATAAATGTGTAAAATCTTTAATTTTCATCTGTATGGAAGAGTTCAATGAATGCAATTTTCATTTTTGTCTTTGTGTGAATATCATGAACCCATCTGTTTGGTCTTTTTCTAGCTTCTGGTGAACGTCCCATCCTTCTGTTACTGGTTTCTTGAAGTAACCCACATTTCTGCCTTCCTGTCTTCTACAATGAATAAACTTTGCCTAGACCTGTCTAAAGCACACTTGCCTATTTGTGCATTTCCTCTTGTTTACTCAAGGATATCATGGTAACAATTTCTTTCTGAGTTTTTGCTTTTCATTGGATTGTTTTCATCAGTGTATGCATTAATCTTCTAGGGCGGCTGAAAAAATGACCATAAACTTGGTGTTTTAAAAACAACAGAAATTTATTTTCTAATAGTATTGTGGACTGTAAATCTGAAGCCAAGGTGTTGGCAGAGTTGGACCTTTCTGTAGCCTCTGAGGGAGAATTTGTTCCATGCTTCCAGTTTCTGGTGGCTACTAGTTATCCTAGGTGTCCCCTGACTGATATTCTCATGGCTTCAGTCTTTACCCCTGTCTTCATGTGGTGTTTTTATCTATGTGTGTGTCTGTTTTTAATTTTAATAATGACACCAGGCATTGGATTAGGGTCTACTCTAACTCAGTTTGAACTCATTAATTTTATTACATCTACAAAACACTTATTTCTAAATAAGGGCTTCCTAGACTCAGGGTTAGGACTTGAATAATATTTGGGGAAGAGGGACAATTTATCCCACAACAGCATTCAAAGTGTTCTATTTCTTGTCAAATGATAGTCTTCTTAACCATATTTTTTCCTCTGGTAAAATACCATTTCTTTACATTATTTTGTACCATTTTTTACATTATTTTTATTATATTTATTATTATTTTCTAAAGTGCTTATATTCATATTCACTACTTCTATTTTCTCTTTGACAATTCTTATCAAAAGTTACTTCAATTGTGCATCTACCTCCATCATTTTATTGAAGTTGTTGCTATCCTTGAGGCTACAAATGGCCTGGTTTCTTTATTACTAAATCAAATGGTTAAATCATACTCCCCATATTCCCCTAGCCAGCTTTTGACACAGTTTATCACTCAGCTATAAATTTTCACTTTACTTTTCAAAATATCCCCTCTTGATTTTACCTTCTGATCTTAAGTCTTATTTGTTGGTCTTTCTCCTTTCTCAGATTTTATGCTTCTGATGAAATTCTGTTGGTAATATATTTTTCAATTGTGTATATTGAATTTTGGTTTTTGTATCACTTATAATATTAGTTTTCTTCAAAGCACACTGTCACAATTATGAGAAACATTTAAATGAAGATATTTTCATTTCTTGGGAAACTTTGGCTTATACTCAATGATGTGTATGCTTATTATATTATTTAAAGTATTAATGTTTATTGAAGTAATGCTGACTTACAACACTGTATGTGTTTTAGGGGTATAGGTTCATATATCTACAAATGTAGATTATCTCACAATACCCACAACCAAAGCACAATAATTTGCCA
The DNA here is from genome assembly GCA_004024945.1 of Uropsilus gracilis. Lineage (NCBI taxonomy): Eukaryota > Metazoa > Chordata > Mammalia > Eulipotyphla > Talpidae > Uropsilus > Uropsilus gracilis. Next base: position 100,835 of record PVHY01000395.1, read on the forward strand.
TAACACATTGAGGCTCTACCCCCAGTTTCTGAACTTTCCCCCTCTGTTAATAATATTTTTGTTGTTGATAATTTCCAAAAGGGATTGGATTTTTTATTTAAGTGAACTTTGAATTTTTTTCCTATATGTGGCTGACCAATCTTTACAACACCATATATTGAAGAGACTTTGCTTTCTCTTTGGTTCCTGTCATAGAGTAATAGCCCATATATATTTGGGTTCAGTTTTGAGCTCTCAATTATATTTCATTGATCTGTGTGTCTGTTTTTATTCCAGTAACATACTGTTTTGATTACTATGATTTTGTAGTAAGGTTTGAAATTTAGAGGTGTGACACCACCACTCCTTTTCTTTTATTGTTCAAAATTGCTTTGGTTATTTGGGTCTTTTGTAGTTCCATATAAATCAATAATATTTGCTTTATTTCTTTGAATAATTCCATTGGGATTTTGATAAGGAATCTATAAATTAAATAAATAAGATAGAAATGGGATTGTTTTCTTGGTTACTTTCCCTAGTAGTCATTACTTGTCTATAAGAATGCATCAGAATTGTGAATGCTCATTTTGTCACCTTCTACTTTACTGTATTGATTTGTTACTTCTAATAAATTTCTTAGTAAAACATTTGGGATCTATATATTAATGTAACCTACCAGTAATGACAGATTTGCTTCTTTTTTCCTCCATTTTGGATTCTATTTATATCTGTCTTCTGAAGTATTCTATCTAGGCCAGACTTCTATTATTGTGTTGAATAGTAGTGGTGACAGTGGGCATCCTTGTCGTGTACTTGATCTTAGAGAAATAGCTTTCAGTTTCTCACCATTGACTAGGATTTTAACAGCCATCATGGAAACCAAGTTTTGTGAAAATATGAAAAATAGATATATCATATGACCGAGCAATTTTATTCCTAGGTATTGATCCAAATAATGAAAAACAAACAAACAAACAAACAAACCCCACTATGTATGGTTTATGATAGCAAAGTTATAGAAACAACTTAAATGACCAATGATGGATGAGTGTATTTAGAAGATTTGTTTTATTATATATAGTAGAGTACTATTCAGCTATGAAAGATATGAACTCTTGCCATATGTGACAATTTGAATGGAATTGGAGGGGATTATGCTAAGTGATATAAACCAGAGGAATAAAGATAAATGATTTCACTCATTTATGGAACAGAAACATAAACAAAGGAATATACAAGGATAAACCAAAACAAATTCTAGCTGATTGCTTGCTTAAACTACTGGAGTAGAGAATTGGAGTAAAGGGGATAGGAAACTAATAGATTATTGTGGTTTTGGTGGTAAGTCTGTTATGCATCTGTAGAAATTTCAAGCTATATTCCTAAACCATATACATTGTTTTAAATGGTACTTAATAAAAAAGGATCCAATTTATAAAAATCCCCAATTTCTAAGAATTCCTGAAATATTGAATAAATCTCTCAAAACTTTTCCAAAAACTGAATCATATTTCTTATGCTGTGAACAAGTGTATGCCTATATTCTCTATCTTTTAAGAATTGCTAATGACTAGTTTTGTTAAATCTGATATTAACTTTTAATAAGTTACACTGCTAAGTTTTTATGTTTTATTTCATTTATGTTCAAGAATATGTGATAAATGCTACTAATCTTTGCTCCATTTTTCTGTCCTGTTCCACATGAGTTTTCAATTTAGATAAAATATTGACTCTTTTGAGGAATAATACTACTAAGTAATGTTAGAAGCTCAAGTAATTCCTTCTGTTCAGTTTATATGTTCTCTCATTTTGAAGATTTTTATATTTTTCTTTGGAAGGTTTTGCATTTTATTATAACCTTTTTATTTTTTTAATTATTTAAAAATTGTATTTTTTAAAAGTTGATTTCAAGCACATATATAGATATATCCCTACATCTAGCTATATAGATATCGCTATATCTATCTCTCTCTATATATCTATATATTTTACATTGTTGTCTACCCTGAGGTTCTCCCACCACCTTATCACCCGTGGACATCATCTTAATCTCTATGCCCACCCTTCCCCCTAACTTACCCCTTTCCCCTCTCTTGCTCAATGCTTCAGTTCTATTGAAAGTTTTAAATTGTCCCCTTCCCCTTCTTGCTCTATGCTTCAGTTCTACTGAAAATTTTAAATTGTCCTTGTCCTTCTGTTTGTTTTCCCTATATCCTGCATTTAGGTGAGATCATTCAGTATTTCTCTAGGTCCATCAAGTTATCACAAATGCATCAAAGTTGTCTTTTTTTGATTGATGAATAGTTGTGTACATATACCACAACTTTCTTCTTTTTTTTTGGAGACTAGGTCTCACTATATTGCCTGGGGTACTGCAGACGCAGGAGGTGATCCCCAGTCTCAGCCTCCCAGGTAGCTAAGATTAAAGCACCCGCCAGCACGACCAGCTGCTTTTTCGAGAACCAAGTGTTGCTATGTTGCCTGGGGTAGTCTCGAACCCACAAACTCAAGTGATCCCAAACCTCTTGCCTCCTGGTGCTTGGACAATTGGTGCACATCACCATGCCTGGCTTACCACAACCTTCTTATCCATTCTTCTGTTTTTGGCATTTGGGTTGTTTCCATTTCCTGGCTATTGTAAATAGTGCTGCAATAAGCATCCAAGTACAGGTATCTTTTTGAATTAGTGTTTTCATATCTTTTGGGTAGATTCCCAGAAGTGGGATTCCTGGATTAAATGGAGTTCTATTTTCAGTTGTTGGAGGGTTCTACACACTGCTTTCCATAGTGTTTCCATAGTTTGCCTTCACACCAGCTGTATAAAAGTGTTCCTTTCTCTCCACATCCATGTTGACACTTGTCCATTTTTTTTTGATATGTGCCATTCTTACTGGTGTAAGTTGGTATCTCATTGTGGTTTTGACTTACACTTTCCTGATTATTAGTGATGTTGAGCATTTTTTAATATGCCTGTTGGGTATTTGTATTTCTTCTTTGGAGAAGTGTTTTTTTTTTAGGTCTTTACCCCAGTTTTTGACTGGTCTTTTTGCTTTGTTTTTGTTAAGTTGTGTGAGTTCTTTGTGGATCTTTATTATCAGACCCTTATCACTTGTATGGAGGGCAAAAATTTTTTTCCATTCAGTTCGATTTCTTTTTGGTTTGGTTATTGTCTCTTTTGCTGTACAGAAGCTTTTAAATTTGATCTAGAGCCAACTGTTTATGTTTTACTTCTTATTTCTAGCATCTGTAGATGTGTCCTGAAAGAGGTTTCTGAAGTGTAAGTCTTGGAGCAGATTCTAAAGTGTAAGTCTTGGAGTGTTTTGCCCATATTTTCTTCTATGTATCTTATGGTTTCAGGTCTTACATCCAAGTCTTTTATCCATTTTGAGTTGTTTTTTGTACATTGAGGGAGTGGTCTAGATTCATTCTTTTGCACGTAGCAGTCCAGTTATCCCAGCACCATTTGTTGAAGAGACTGTTCTTGTTCCATTGTATGTTTTTTGCCCCTTTGCTGTAGATTAGTTGATCATACATATGTGGCTTTATTTCTGAACATTCAGAAATAATGAATTTATTTCTGTTTAACTCTGTTCCATTGCTATTTAACTCTGTTCCATTGCTGTGTCTGTGTTCATTCCAGTACCACGCTGTCTTATTTTATTTTTTACACTCCCCCACCTCTTAATTATTAGGCTTGTAGTCCAGACAATTTAAAGTCTGGAGTACAATCCCTCTTTTCTCTTTCCTTTTGGTCAGGAAAGCTTTGACTACTTGAGCTTTTTCATTATTCTATATGAATTTCAATAGTATTTGTTCTATTTTTTAAAGAACGTCATTGAGATTTTTCTTGGAATTGCGTTGAATCTGTAGATTGTTTTTGGTAGGATGGACATTTTGAGCAGTTGTTGTCTTTCCATTTCTTTGTGACTTCTATTTCTTTTAGCAATGTTTCATAGTTCTCTTTATACAGGTCTTTCGTTTCTTTTGTTAAGTTTATTCTCAGGTATCTCAAGTATCATTGGTATAATTGTAAATGGAGTGGTTTTGTTAATTTCTTCTTCAGATTGATTTTTTGCATTTAAGAAGGTGACTGATTCTTGTGTGTTGATTTTGTAACCAGCTACCTTACTGAACTGCTTTATTATTTTTATTAGTTTTTATGTAGTGTTTTTAGCGTTCTCTATATAAATTGCATAGGTGCCAAAAAATTGCCATGTCTTCTGCAAACAGTGATAGTTTTACTTCTTCCCCCCACCTCCCATTTGGATTCCTTGTATGTCCTTCTCTTGTCTAATTGCTCTATCCAGAACTTCTGGTATTATATTGAAAGGCAATGGTTAGGGTATACAGCCTTGCCTTGTTCAAAGGGAAGGCTTTCAGTTTTTCACCATTTAGAAATGATATTAGCTGTGGACTTTTATTATGTCAAAGTATGTTCCTTCTATCCCCAGAATTTCAAGGACTTTAATCATAGATGAATGCTGAACATTGTCAAATGCTTTTACAGCATCTATTGATATGATCATGTAGTTTTTATTTTTCTTTTTGTTAATGTGTTGGATTTCATTAATTCATTTTTGGGTGTTGAACCATTCTTGTTTTCCTGGGGTGAATCTTACTTGTCACGGTGCATTATCTTTTCTATGCATTGTTAGATTCTATCCGCTTGGATTTTGTTGAGAATTTTGCATCTGTGCTCATTAAGAAGATTGATCTGTAATTTTCTTTATATGTGATCTTTATTTGGTTTTGATATTCATGTTATGTTGGCTTTGTAGAATGTATTATAACCTTTTAAAACGGTTCTGTTTGTTTCTTTTTGATAGTTGTGAACACTTTTAATCTATGGTTTCCTTTTTAGTTACAAAAATTTGTATTTCTTAAAATAATTAATCATCTCCACTCAACTTTTTCTTTTCCTTTTATCTCACATTATATGTTTTTTGGCACCAATGTAATTTTTCTTCTCTTATTTTCTCTTTATCTCTATCCTTTTATGCTTCTGTCTGGCAGAACATCTCAATCAGATCTTCCATTTTACTAATTTATTATTTAGTAGTATTTTTTTCATCAATTGGGTTGTCTATTGTATATTAATTTATAGTAATTCTACTTCAGTTTAAAAAATACCTTGTGTATGTTTATTTTGCTAATCTCTGTGTATTTATTATTTGATCCCCCTCTCCTTATTTGCAAGTGGGATATATTTTTTAGTCTGTTTTTCCCTTTTGTAAGGCTGATATTTTTCAGTCAAGGATTTTTACTCATGAGCCCATATCCTCTTGCAGGGGTGGGGGTTGTGTCAGCTACTCTACTTGTAATCTAGTATTAGGAAAGGGTTGTTTCCTATTGCTGCTGTAACGAAGTACAATAAACTGAATAGCTTCAAACAATAGAAATTATTCTCTCATAGTTCTGGAGTCTGAATCTGAAATCAAGGTATTATCAGGCCTGTTTGCCCTTCTTAAAGTTCTGCAGAAGAATCTTCTCTTAGTTCTTCGTAACTTTGGGTGGGTGCTGGCAATCCTTATTACTCTGGTTTACAACTGTGTCACTCTAACCTCTGCCTTTGTTATTACAGGTCTTGTCTGTCTATGTACTCGAGTTTTTCCTGGTTTTCTAGTAATGGTAACTTCATTAATATTAGGGTTCACAATAAACCAGATGTTAAGATAACCTCGTCTTAATATTTGTTAGCACTGGTAAAGACTATTTTCAAATACCTTTATATACACAGATGTTTGTCAGTGGAACAGATCTTTCTTGGATATACAGTTTAACTCAAAACAAAACAGTGAGACTTGGCCAAGTGTGTAGACTAGCTTTCAAACAATGGAGAAATAATTCTGTTTCAAATTTTTCCTATCAGAAAATTCCTATGGGCAGATATATACTTAAAGACTCATTGAGATGAGGTTTTACTCAATCTGCTTTGGAGAGAGAATTAAAAATAAATATAAGACCTGGTCAATCAAAACTTTTTATCCCAGTATGTTTCTTGGTGGTACCTAGGTATTACTCTGCTGATAGCCTGGTCTAGCCTTTATACCTCTGGAAATAGTGATCACTGTAAAGGGTATGTTGAAGTAAAGTTAAATAATAAAGTTTTCTAAATGTATTCTCTTGCTAATGCCATTGTTTTCTTTCTTCCTTTCTGCCCATCCTAACTGCCTCAACATAAATCAGCCTCTAGTCACTTTCAGGATTTTCTCAAAAGTTTATTTAGTTATTTTTTGTTGTCAGAAATGTTTCCTTATCCATTTTGTAATTTCTCCAGGATTGATGATTAGGAATCATCATCAGACTTTAAGGCAATTGATAATTCTGTCATCACTTTAACTCTTAAATCTTACTGTTTATTCACAGGGAGAAAAAAAATTTTCATCTCTTATTTGAAAGAAAAGCAAAAAGTAAAATGAAGCCAGCAAAACATTTGTTGGCCTCTAGAAATAAATTGACAAATGTTCCAGAATTAAATTATAAAAGAAGAGTTATTAATTCACCATTGTCACCTAAAACAAAGGAAAGTTATACTGCAAAATTAGCAAATGATAAGACTATTGAACCAATGGTCTTAATGCCTCCACCCACAGTAGAATCCATCATGAGGTATGCTTTACCCATTCCATCAAGTAAGACAAAGGAATTAATAGCAGAAGATGAAATGATCAGAAAAATTACCAAGCGTCTGAAAATGGTAAGATAAACATTTTTCCTTGTGTTGGGAATCACCATGGCCATTCCGGGATTTAGTGATTTGTTAGGACTTGTTGGACTCAGGATATTGTTATATTGATGGCTAATAGTTGTTGCCATGAAAGACTAGAAAGCAAAATCAACAAAAAGGCACATGGGGTGAAATCTGGAGGATACCAGGTGCAGGCTTCCCTTATTTTTTCTTTTTGGTATTTAGAAGATGTGCTTAATTCTTCCAATAATTGTGTCAAATGCAAACTATCTACCAAAAATCCTCATTGAGATTCAGTGACCTGGATTTTACTGAGGGTTGGTCCACTTGGGTACTCTCTATTTAACAGTTAGCAAATTACAGACTCCCTGAAGGAAAGCAGGTATTTGGTATAAATCACACTTTTAAAAAATTTATCCTGTCTTATCAGTGAATGGTGGGAACCTTTTTGAAATTTAATTTTTAAGACATTATTCCAAGGCCAACTTTGTTTACTGCTTTTGCCCTTTGGAAACTTTGGCTCTTAGTGTTTGGGGAAAAATCTCCCTTTTTCTAAGTTTCTTTTTTGCACAATGATCCAAAATTGATTTGTGAGTGTACCAAAATGAGAACAATGAGGATGGCACAGATACAAAAAGAATGTAATTTATCAAGCTCAAAGTCAAATTTATCAAAACTCAAAAAAGTTTATTGAAAGCTTGAGGGATTAAGTCTAAGGATTTCTTTTTGAAATGTATTTTTTTCTTTTTTGGACTCAATCTCTATTCCATCCCCCTTTTCAAAGAGTAAAGTCAGGTCAGGTTTTGATGAATATTTAGGTGATAAGTAGAGTATATGCCTCAACTATTCATGGACAGATCGTTTCCTTTTAACATATGTGCCAACACAGAAATTGGACCTGGTAAGCCTCTATTCTTGGGAGAAGAGTCAAGAACTATTGCTCATCTCTTCTTCATGATGCTAGGAACTGGGGCATGAGATAGAAAACTTTTGTTTTAGGCACTAGAAAAATTAAGTCTTAAGTAGATTTTGACATAGGTGATTAAATATTTTCTTACATTTAATATAATGATTTTAGGTATGAAAGTACTTTGTTTGCTTGATTTTTTAATAGATTGTTTCTAATTTGGAAGAAACTTATGGATCTAATGTTCAAAATGGAGAACAACCAGCTGTGAAGGTTGAAAATGAATTAACTCTGTCTGTAAGTGAATGCTATACTACTTACTATAAAGACACTGAACAGGGTTAAATTTTGTTTTTGAAGTCATATATGTTCTTGATGATGACACTTTGCCATAAAAAAACTCCTTTTAGTGACCTTGAAAATAATACTAATTTTTCCATCCTCTGACAACACTTATCTTAATGTTTAATTAAGGAATATCTATATATTAAGCCTTCTGATAATGCTAAGGTCTTGCCTGTTTAATTTTTAAGCTTGTGATTGACTGTGGGTTTGCAATATATTGTCTTTATTATGTTGGAAAAGATTCTACCATTTCTAGTTTCTGAATAAAAATATTCAAAATGATAAAGTGTTAAACACATATTTAGTTTAACACTTGTCAGTGTTACATATTTATTGAAGCAATATAGCTATTAAGGTGACTTGTGATAGTTCTTCAATATATTGATGAGATGAATTGATTTATATATTTCTTAATATTCATCTGTGCTTTAATGTACCATAGTCATAGAACATTATTCTTCTATTTCATAGTTACTTTTGTTAATTAAGGAATAGTTTGAGTCCTTGTAATAAAGAACTTATTTTGAGTCTCATAATTCATGAACATGTTTTCATTCCATTTATTTATTTTCATCAGCTTTTTATAACTTTTGTTATGCAGGGTTTGTTGGATTTATACATTATTATTTTAAATTTTTTGGGAATGATTCTTAATGGTGTTATGTTTTAATTTTAATTTTCACATGTTTGCTACCAGTATATAGAAATACAATTGATTTTTATGTGTTGATTTTATATTATGCAATCTTATTCAGTGTAGTTTTTTATTATAAGAATCATCAGTAGATTTCTGGTGATTTTGCACATAGGCAATTATGTCAGGATAACTTGAACTACTTCATATTTAATCTGAATGCTTTTTACATCCTTTTCTTGACTTTTGTGCTGATGCTGCTTTTCAGTATTATATTTACTAATAATCATGAAACAGAAATCCTTCACTAGTTCTGACAGCTATTTCCAGACAAGAGTGAAAGTCTGGTTTCCTGCTTGATTCCACCAGTGCTGGAGAATTGGAGTGCCAGCTTTTACTGCCAGGAGGTAGTGGAGATTGACACCTTAGTCAGTCCTGCTGGCACTACCATGGTGAGATAATGGAGAACCAACTTTCAATTCCATGCTATTTTTCAGCTCTGTTGATACATATTGTATGGCGGTATATGTTCTTATATAGGTTTGATGTAAATAGGATAGGTGTTTTCAGAAGGTTCCTCCCCCTCCAAAAAAGATTTTTATTTCCTTATTAGCAATTCTGAGTTGCAAATTTTCTAGTGCTCTCTATATTTTATATATAGTTAAAAAAAATCCAAGCCACTCATGTATTCCTCAAAGCTTCAGATCCCTGCTTTTCTTTTTTTACATTTCAGATTATTCCTCTGCTTGTTTTTTGTATATGTCTATAGTATTTCAGTTGTAGGATGGAGAATTAGAAGAGAGGGTTTAATCTGTTATGGCCACAATAGGTAGACTGGAGTTTTTATATTAATCAGAAAAATTTTTAATGAAAATAAAATTAGTTTACAAAGCTCTCTATGATTTAGAGGCTTAAGAGCACACTCTTCAGATGTGTGTCACCACAAGTGCACCCACCACCAAGACAATGGCCATAGCCCTTTGTCTCCCTCTCTAGTTTGCTCTCCTTTCTTTCTCTTCCCCTTTCTACAGTCATATTTCTGTGGCAGGTTATTGGTTTATCTGATTCTTTGTTTTGTTTTTTTGTGAGGTGAAGACATCTGGTATTTATCTTCTGATTTATTTTGATTGGAGTAATCCCTCAGTTTCATTCATGTTGTTGCAAATGGCTTTTCTTCTGCTAAATAGTATTGCATTGTATGTGTATACCAGTTTTGTGATTTGCTGATCTGTTTTTATGTCATCTTAGGTGGCTTCTACAGCTCGACCATTATTAGTAGTGGTACGTGAGTATAGGAGTGAAAATATCCCTTCAAATTAATGTTTTTGCATTCTTCATATTGATACCTAAAAGTAGAATCATAAGGTATTTTTAATAAATGGAAAAATTTCCATACTGTTTTTTGTAGGGGGCTGGACTAATCTATAGTTCCATCAGTTGTGTACGAGGGTTCTGTTTCTCCACATCCTCACCAACATTTTTGTTTCTTGACTTTTGGATAAGGGCCCTTCTCACAGGTAATAGATGATATGACCAAAGTTATCATTCCCACTAGAACCACATCCACAACCATCGTCAGTTTCCAGAGCCATTTTGACTTCTTTGGCTGAATGAAGCACTGGCCATCTCTTGCTTAGATTAGGCTTTCCTTACTTCACAGGTGTGCCATTCACACCATGGTATTTCTGATGAAAGTCTTTGTCTACAGAACATGGAAAATGAAGGTTACAAAAGTAAAGTCTCTCTTCTTGCCACTCCCTCAATTAATCATGATTTCAATCACTTCAGTTTTCTCATGCTGCTCAAAATAATCTCTTAGGTGATGTTCTTTTGTGCCATTTTCAATGCCACCAACAAAAACATTTTTCACAGTTAAATAGGCACTGGTCCTCTGAGAATCTTTTCTTAACACAGTCCTCTTTTGTTCCACAACTCTTCCTTCCCTCTTATGTGGCATTGCAGTCATGGTTGTATTCACCTCCTCCACTGTGGTACAAATGACGAACCTGAAGATTCTGGATCATACCAAGTTTGGATCTCTCATTACTGCAGTCTGTGAGTGTTCCCCACTGCCAAAATGGTATTTTGGTTCTCATCAGTTGTTTCAAAGCTTCAAGTCACAGTGAAGAGATTCCACAGCTGTTCTGGCTCCTTGGGAGACTAACTTAGACATAATGGCAGTGAAAGGGGAACCTTTTGTGATGCTTACTCAGTGGTTGTATGGGCAGTAATGAGTTTTTTTATTTTATTTTTCTGTTTGAGATAAATAGCTATACTTAGTGGTATAGGATATTGGGGAAATTTATGTATCATTATTACTGTTATTATTTTAAAATTATGCACAATATTTCTCCTCAATAAAATTGAAGTCCTGTTAATAAGGACTACAATTTTCTATTATAATGATATTCTGCTTGTTTTACAACACCATTGTCATTCTTTTTGATGATTTCAAGAATTATATTGCAGATCTTTCCCAATAATTTGTTGAATCTATTGAATTTCTTCCCTCTAATAATCTTGTCTTTTATGCTGCCTTAGTCACTAACTGACAAAATGATATCCTCTAGTTCTTGTCATTACTAGTACCTTTCATAATTTAAATTTCAGTCATTCCAGTCTTTTACAAATAGTTCAAGTATTTCCCACTCATTATGGCATCATTCTTTTGATGAAATCAACTGTCTTTCGAACTCACTGGGAACTATAATCCATTGATCCTAGAGTCCTATGTCCTCTTTGTGCCCTCATTTACCTAACTTCAATTCCATTTTTCATTATTCTTTCCTCCATGTTACATATACATATACTTTAGTCTCCTGCCCCACTCCCTGTCTTGCTATTATTGATCTTATTTTATTAAATTGCAACTCTGATCAAAATGAAGCAGAGTTTTAAAATTTTGTGGATGCAAAATTAACTTCTGAGTTTTCTTATATTAAAAAAACCATCCTACAGCTGAAATACTACTGACATATATAACTGTCAAGCAGAGGAATATTCTGAAATGTAGAAAAAAGAAAAGCAGGGACCTGAAGGATCAAATTGCAACTATGATCCATCTTCTTTATCTTTTTGGCCCCTGAATGTAGGTAAAGAAAACTCCCAAACTTGCTAATGGTCTCAATTTATGGTTTTTATTAGTACTCTATTCATTTTCCCACTCTCCTGAATGATTATTTCAGTTACCCTCACTCATTCCTATGTGCTTATTGGTTTTTCCTATGACAAGAAAATATATGAGCCTGTAAGTATGTTTAAATGCAATATAGAAGAAGTGTATTTCTCATGGCGAATATACTATGATAGTTTGAATGGTCTGCAAGCACTCAAATTTTTTTTTAATCACTGGCCATTTCTCAGAGTTGCAAATGAGAAGAAATTCAGTCATTGTGAAATTTTAATCTGTAACTTTTTTCTCAAGGTTTTTTTATTGCTTATAAGTGAAAGTAAAAGTCTAACTTTTGGCAAGTAAAATTTACAATCAGAAGTGAATTAGCATTAATTTTGTAACAAATGTTTATAAGGGACATACAATAGTTACCTTTTTTTTAACACTTATAAATTTCAGGAGTTTAAGTTTGGGATATTGAGTTTCTGTATCTGTGTAGAGGAGAACAGACATTATTTGGTCACAAGGGCCACTTCCTAGAATATATATATATATATATATATATATATATATATATATATATATATATATATATATTTGATTTTTTAAAATATTTATTCAGTATGTCTAGAGGTTTTTCTAGTAGGGTTTGTATTTTTATTTTTATTTATATATAAATTTCACAACATTGTAATCTCAGGGATTTGCCCCCCCCACCTCCCCTCCCTTCCTCCCCTTTCCCTCCTGCTCAAAGTTGTGCACTTCAGTTTGGTGCTTATCTTGTTTTGACTTTTCCTCAAGGCTTTTGTTTATTTTTTTCACTATATCCCATATATTAGTGAAACCATTTGGTTTCTACCTTTTTCTTTATGGCTTGTTTCTGCTAATCTGATTTCTTCTAAATACATCCATGTTGTTATGAAAATGTCAAATTTGTCATTTTTAATTAATGAGTAATATTCCATCGTGTATATATATATACCACATTTTTTTCATCCAGTCATCTGTTTTGGGGCATTTAGGTTGTTTCCATGACCTTGCAATTATAAATTGTGCTGCAGTAAACATCCGAGCACAAGCGTCCCTTTGTACCCGCATTGAGGTCTCTTTTGGGTAGATTCCCAAAAGAGTAATTGCTGGGTCAAATGGTAGTTCCATTTTCATTAACTTGAGGTCCTCCACTCTGCTTTCCATAGTGGTTGGACTAGTTTGCATTCCCACCAGCAGTGTAGTAGTGTTCCTTTCTCTCCACATCCTTGCCAGCAATTCTTGTTGCCTGTTCTTTGAGTGTGGGTCATTCTTACTGGTGTAAGGTGGTATCACATTGTGGTTTTGATTTGCGTTTCCCTTATTACTAGCGACATTGAGCAATTTTTCATGTGCCTGTTGGCCATTTGTATTTCCTCTTTGTAGAAGTGTCTTTTTAGTTCTTCTCCCCATTTTTTGATTGTGCTTTTTGTTTTGCTTTTGTTTAGTTGTGTGAGTTCCTTGTAGATCTTCATTATTAAACTCTTGTCACTCATGTGGAGGGCAAAGATTTTTTTCCCATTCGGTTGGGCATCTTTTAGTTTTTTCTGTTGTCTCTTTTGCTGTACAGAAGCTTTTTTGGTTTGATGTAGTCCCATCTGTTTATGTTTTCCTTCATTTTTTTGTCATCTGTAGATGTTTCCAGAAAGGGATTTCTGAACTGTAGTGCATGGAGACTTTTGCCCAAGTTTTCCTCTATGTATGCTATGGTTTCAGGTCTGACCTCTAAGTCTCTTATCCATTTTGAGTTGATTTTTGTACATCACTTCCTAGAATATATTTGCTACCCATACTTTCTGGGAAAAATGTGCTAGCATTGTCTCTGGGTTTCTTGTATACATAAAGGTACATGAACATCTCAAAAGTAGATAAATACAGTAAAATTTAAATGGATATGGATTCTGAAATAAAATTAATTTTCTGCTTTATTGTCCTTTTCAAAAGATTGGGGAAGATCTGAATTCAAGGTTGGGATCTACTTCACAATTTGCAGTTGAGTTAGATGAAACAGTTAAGGAAGAACAAAATGTATGTATTTTGTATAAATTGCCAATTTCATTTATTAATAAGGAACAATATTAAGAACAACAAACAGCATTAACTATATTAGTGGTTAATCAATATTTTAATAATTAAAATCAGTTATTAATTTATTAGTAAAATATTTAAAGATATATTGGTTGTTTGAATGTGAATATAATCTCATTGGCAATATTAGTCTAGAAAAATATTATTCTTATAGAGTTTTAAAGGGTTTTTGAAAGTATTCTTTATTTTCTTTATTATTAACATAGTCATGTAGAATAAATTTGAATATTCCTGTGAATTTTCCTTTTAAGTACAGCATTGATAGAATCATTACTGTTACCATATGTTGCAATGTTTTATTGCTTTTTTTTTTTTTTACTACATCTTGCTATTTTTGCCCATGGAACTGCAGGCTCACATTGCCTGTGGTACCATGGACTTAAGCAATCCCCAGCCTCAGCTTCCCAGGAAGCTAGGATTACAGGTACGTGCCACCATATCCATCTATTTTTTGGGACTAGGTCTCACTGTGTTGCCTCAGGCAGGACTTGAACTGCGATCCCCAGACCCAGCCGCGACTCCATTAGCTGTTGTTTACAGGCTGCGCCACCGTGGCTGGCTGTTTTATTGTTTTTGCTAAGTTTATGTTATAAAAATAAAATGACATAATAAAAATCTTAAAATTAAGACATGCAAAAGAAGAAAATGAAAATCACTAGAATCTTATTTCCCCAAGAGTATCATTTGTTGGTCAGCATATTTTTGTGTCACTACTTTTTCATAGCTGCAATAACTATTTTAAAAAATGAAATAATACTGTACATCCTTTTGGTAAAATATTTTCTTGTTTTTGAAAAAGTTTTGAAAATTAGCACTTACTTTGTTTTTCTAATTGTAAAAATACTACTGCAGAACATTTGAAAGTGAGAAAAGTACATTGCACAGTGAACTGCTTGTAATTTCTAGTAGATTAGCAGCACCATTAGTATTTAAAAATATATTTTCTAGTGCCTTGTGAATATACATAGTTTATATATATACACAAACACATTTATATGTATATTTACATATACATTTTTCTCAATTATTGTTATTGTGTAAAATATACAACCCACAAACTTAGTTTCTTTGCTATTTTTAACTGCACAATTCAGAAGTATAAATTATTTTTGTATTGTTGTGTAATTATACTACCATCATCTGATACTCTTTTCATCTTCTAAAAGTGAAACTGTGTGCATTACATAGAAATTGTCTATGACCTCATTTCCTAGTCCCTGGTAATTATCATTCTATTCTGTTACTTTGAGTTAACCTGTCTGCCGGTCCTTTCTTTCCTCTCTACATCCAGTCCTCTCTCCTTCCCTTCCTCTTTTCCTCCTTCACTTCTCTCCTTTTCTTCTTCCTCCACTCTATCCCTCTCTCCCTCCCTTCCTTACTTCCCTCTTCCTTGCTGCTTACATATGGGATCATGTAATACTTGTTTTTCTAACTCCTGGTCTACTTGCTAAATAGTCATGAAATACTTGTCTTTCTGTGTCTGGCTTATTTCATTTAGCATGTACACCAAAGGCATTCATAGTGTCACTAAGAGAAGGATTTCCTTCTTTCGTTTTATGGCTGAACAATATTCCTTTGTACATAAAATCTTTTATTGGATTTGAATTGAGTGTGTGTAGCAATTACAATAATTTCAGCATTACTTTTTGTAGATGACAGATAGAAATTTTTGATTTGTGATTATCTTTGTATATTCAATTTCTTTCACTGTTTCCCACATCAATTCTTGGTATTCTCCATTACTAATATCAAGTAGTAGTATTTTATATGTTCATTTTTAGACCCTTTAGTGGAGCAAAGTTATATTGAAAAGGTAATATTGGTAAGTTAATGCTTTTCATTATTATCTGTTGCATGAAATTATACATATGCAATTCTATGAAGAATTTAAATTTTATTCCTTACCTATATTAAAAAAATATATGAAATCTTATATGTGGATTACTTTAGAGTCTCCTCATACATATTTGTAAGCTTAGAAAATTGTTTATTTTTTCTCTAGAACTAAAAAACTATGGAAGTTGTACAAAAACTTTTTATAAATATAATAATTGGGATTTTGATTACAGAATTATAGTTTTTTAAATAATTTTCTCATTTTATGATTGAAAGTTATGAGGTGAATTTAATATTTTCTTATGCTTTGTGAAGTATTATATTTTTAAATATTTTAATTAAAAATATTTTTCAGATTTTGGAATCTCTTTTTAAGGTAAGTTCTATTTATTGCAGTTTAAATCTAATAAAATATATTGCATACACAAACATGTACATATATACATATGTATAAGTGAAGCAGAATTTTTAAATTTTGTGAATGCAAAATGAACTCCCAAATATTCTTATATCTAAAAAAATCTTATGCTTCAGTATATATTGGGCTAGTTCTATTCTGAATCCTAGGATATGTGATGTTTGGGTCAGGAATAAAATTTGATAAATGAAGATACATATACACATACATACATTTATATCACAGCAGAAATATAACTTATTAATTAATTTTTTCTATTTCCTTTAAAAAAAGTGGTTTCAGCAACAGGTCAATCAGATGGAAGAGGTAAATATAGCATCTTAAAATTTTTAATTAAATTAACATTCTATCTACATTGAAAAAATACTACAAGTATTAGTTAAATTGTTTTTAATAATAATTGATTGCAAAGTAGTATTTAGATTTATGTAGAAAAAAAGAATAAATGGATAGAATTTTTTCAGTGATTTGTATACTATTTTCTCACATATATTTGGTGTACTCTAAATATGATATTTTCTCTTTAGTAGTGAATGATGAAAATTTATTTTTCTTTCTCTAATTTACATAGATGTGACAAACTTATCAACTTAAAAATATCCCTTGATTTTTAAAAATCATGCAGAATATTATACAAAATTAATATAAAATTATATTGATTTTCCTGAAATTTAACGTATTTCATGATCATTTTTATATTTTTTAATTTTAATTGCCTTACTACTGGTAAAAGAATTATTAATCTCTATCCTTAGTGGCTTTCTATTCAATTTCCATTCTATAAAGATACTATTAATGCTCTTAACATGGCAGAGTGATAGGCAGGTAGTTTCAATATCATGCTCATTTTTTAGTCCAATTAAACACTTCTGAAATGCAGATACTTTATTATTTTATTATTTTATCCATCCATCCATCCATCCATCCATCCATCCATCCATCCATCCATCCATCCATCCATCCATCCATCCATCCATCCATCCAGCGCCACCAGGCCCAGCTATTTTTTTGGTACTAGGTCTCGCTACGTGCACCCGCGGGACTCAAACCGTGATCCTTGGCCCCAGCCGTGGCTTCCTAGGCTGCCACCTACAGGCATGAGCCACCATTCCCGGCCCTGAAATGCAGACACTTTAAAGAAATTCTTATTTGGAATATAAACTGAAAGAGTAAGGATAGAAATTTTTACAGTGTGCTAGTATATTATTGTATTACCCCTGGTCCCAGAGTAGAAAATTTTAAGTCTGTATTTGTACAGTTTCTGTTTTTGGATAGAGATGACTTACATTGGAAGAGTGCTAGTGGTTCCTTGACGCTGGTAGATTGGTCATTATCTTTTTGGAGACAGAATTGGAAGTTCACTAGTCCCCTATTATCTTGTAAAACAGATGTTTCTTTGGAACTTGGGGAATTCAACTTATCTTATGCTTTCTTACTTTTATTTACCAATCACTTTTTAGTCTGTTAAGTGTATTACGCTTCTCTTGTTTTTACATTTACTTTTGTCAATACGTGAGACTCATTCACATCCCAGTCTCTCAGTTCCTTGATCTCCTCATCTCTAGAGATCTTTTTTCTTAAAGCTGAGCAACATTCCTCTGTGTATAGATCCACATCTTCTTAATCTGCTGTTCTGCTGATGGATATTTATGTTGTTTCCATAATTTGGTTATTGTAAATAGTGCTATAGTGAACATAGGAGTGCATATACCCCTTTGAATTAGTTCTATTGCACCACTCACTTTTACTCCTAGGAGTAAAATTCTTGGGTCATATGGTAGGTCTATTTAAATATATTTTTTAAAATAATTTTTTATTTTGTTTTTGAATTTTTTACAATACATGATTGTATAATTGCTGATCCCCATGGGAATACCCCACCACACCACATCCTCTCTGGTCACATTGCCTCCTTTCTCTTTTTGTTGTTTGTCCATGTTTAGCCCTTTAGTCTTTTTTTTTTTTTCCCCTTTTCTGGATCTGTTTCCTCATCCTTGGTGAGGATGTGATTTCTTGGGACTTAGCAGAGCGTATTTAAGTATCTTGAGTCACTGTCAAAGCTACTGGTTTCCACAGTAGCTCCATACTGTTTTTTTATAGACACTGAAACAGTCTAAATTCTCACTGACAAAGTAGGATGGTTGCTTTTTCTTTATACTGTTGCCAACCTTTGTTTTTCTGGCTTTTTGATAGCTACAATTTTTACAGGTGAGAGGTGGAATCTCCTTGTAGTTTTGATTGCATTTCACATACAGTACCTGATAATGAACATTTTTTGATGTGCTTCTGGCCATCTCTATGTCTTCTCTGGATAAATGTTTATTTAGACCTTCTGTCCATTTTTTGACTGGGTTATGTTTTTTTTCTTATTGTAAAATTTATGACCTCTTTGTAGATTTTGGCTATTACAAACTCCTGCAAGTATAGGTATTAGCTCCTCATTGTTGCTTTAATTGAACTCACTAGTAAAGCATTCTGGCACTGGTTTTTTTTTTTGGGAACACTTTTGATTACTTCTTCAGTTTCCTTGTTTGTGATTAGTTTGTTCAGTTTTTCTATTTTTTTTTCTGATTCATTCTTGGAATGGTGTAGGATTCTAAGAATTTATGTATTTCTTCAAGATTTTTCAGTTTATTGTCATAAAAATATTTATTGTAGCTTCTTATGATCTTTTCCATTTCTGGTATTTCTGTAGTAACTTACCTTTTGTTTTTACTTTGCTAGTGCTTTTCCCATTTTTTAAAAAATGAGTATTGCTAGAGGTTTGTGCATTTTATTTTTTCAGAGAACCATTCTTGTTTCACTGATTTTTTGAATCATCTTTTGACAACTATTTCATTTATTTCCACACTAATTATCTATTTTCTTCCTTCTATGATATTTTGTTTCACTTGTTATCCTAGTTTTAAAAGAGATAATATTAGAAAATTTATTTGACTTCTTATTTCTGCATGTGAATTTTTATTGCTAGAAAGATCCCCCTTAATACTTCCTTAATTGTGTTCTATAAGTTCTTAATTTTCTTTTGCACCAGGTAATTTCTTCTTTAATTTCCTTTTTAACCCATTTTTCTTTCAGTAATGTGCTCCTCAGTCTCCACATATTAGGGATTTTTCCTGTTTTCTTTATGACATTTATTTCTCATTTAATACCATTATGATCAGAGAAGATACTTGATATGATTTCAATTTTTATGAATTTATTGATAATTATTTTGTAACCCAATATGTGATTTATCTGGAAAATATTACATTAACACATGTGCTTTTGGGGTTGTAGTTTCTTGTAAATTTTTGGTAGGTCTATATGCTCTAATTCCTCATTTATGAATATGCTTCCCTGCTGACTTTCTGTCTGGTTGGTATGCCATTGATGTGAGTAGGGTGTTAAAAGATCTCTGCCATTATTGTGTTTTGGTCCATTTCTGTTTTTATGTTTGTTAGTAGTTGTTTTATGTTTTTCAGTGTTCCTACATTTGGCTTGTATGTACATTTTATCTTTCTGTAGTAGTGCTTTATCTATTTTGATTTTCCCTTTTCTGGGGAATCCTCATTTATTGATCCCTTAGTTGTATAATATGTAGCCTTTCTCTTGTTACATTTTTTAGCTAGAAGTCTATATTATCTGATATAAGTCAGGCTATTTTTGCTTTTTGCAAGTTTTTTTGTAGAGTTGTTTTCCAACCATTTACTTTGAAAAAAAATATATATTTGAAACTCAAAATACATATACCTTGATAGGTGTATATATATATATATGTCTAGATATAGACATATATATATATGTAATACTTTCCATACCTTTTGATGGGTGAGTTTAGTCCATAGCATGATTATTGATGTATTGATGTATAGAATTTGCTACTGCTGTTTCACCTTCAGGTCTTTAGTTCTATTTTTTGTCCATTCAGATTGAGAACTTTTAAATTTAAGTTCTCTGTTGACAAACTCCTTCATCTTCTACTTGTCTGCAAAGACATTTATGTCTTTCTCATATTTGAAAGAGATGCTTGCAGTTTATACTTTACTTGAATGGCAGTTTTAACTTTTATTTTGAACATTTCATTCTATTATTTCCTTGCATGTAGAGTTTCTGCTATAAATCTGATGAATATTTGATGGGAGTATCTTTATTAATACCTTCAATATTTTTTCTTTGTCTTAAACTCTGGTAGTTTCTTTTTACATATGTCCATGTTAAACTTTCATTGTGTTTTAACAAACCACATGTTCCTTTAGTTTCATGGACTTGTATTTTTATTTTCTTTTCCATGTTTGGGAAATTTATCTCTATTGTTTCTTGTTATAAGCTGTTTCCCTCCTTCTCTCCTTCTCTTCCCCATCTGGAATATCCAGTGTTCTAATGTTGCCTTACATAACAAATGGGATTGTTCTTGGAATGGTTCCTTTTCTTCTTTTTGCTTCTTGTTTCTATTCTTTTCACCTGTGTCCTTTGTATATTACTACTTTTTAACAATACTGATTCAATCCTCCATTTGTTTTATATTTGTATATATATATACAAATATATATATTTATATATATATTTATATAAATATCTATATATATAAATATATATAAATATATATATATTTAAGACTAGGTTTCACTATGTTGCCTCGGGGTATTCCCAATTCCACAGCAATCCTCAGTTACAGCCTCCCAGCTAGCTGGGATTACAGGCACCTGCCACCACGCCCAGCTGCTTTTTTGAGACCAGGTCTTGCTATGTTGCCCAGGGTAGTCTTGAACCCGCAAAACAAGCAATCCTTGGCCTCTTGCCTCCCAGCGCTGGAACAACAGGCATGCACCACCACATCTAGCTGATATATTTGTATTTTTAAAAGTTGTATTTTTTATTTGTTTCAAGAGCATTCTCTAGAATTTTTAAAATCTCATTTGTGCTTCTCTTTGCTTCCTGAATCTCTATTATGCTCTTATTTAATGTTTCATTTTCTATTTAATTAATTTTATTTCTGAGGTCATTCATTTTTCTGAAACTTGTTACTCTTCTGTGAATTCTCTTATATCACTGACTGAATTTCTGCTTTTCTTCTTGCCTTGATATTCTTTTTATAGCAATTTTGAACTCTATTTAAAATGTGGTTGGGTAAATGTCTTTGTGATTCTGGAGAGTTGTTCTCTTCTTCTGATATTATATTCCCTGTGGCCTCAAGGTCACTGTTAAATTTTTCTGTCCATTTAGCTGATATAAATTTCCTTATAAAAGCATCTGTAGCAGGAACTCAGGTTGTTGAACTAATTTTCCCCCCCACAGGTGGTGCTATTGCTTTATTTTTACTTTATTTGGCCTTTGCTGGCTTTTGTAGGCACCTGTTTTTACATTTGATGAGTATAGCAGTGTTGGAAAGCAGTTTGGAGGATTCTAGTGGAAGAGGGATG
The DNA here is from genome assembly GCA_004024945.1 of Uropsilus gracilis. Taxonomy (NCBI): domain Eukaryota; kingdom Metazoa; phylum Chordata; class Mammalia; order Eulipotyphla; family Talpidae; genus Uropsilus; species Uropsilus gracilis. The sequence goes on from PVHY01000395.1 coordinate 122,271, forward strand.
GTTTGCATTTATTGCAGTGCTAATATCCTTCATCTCTGGAGTTCCAGAATTGAGACTCTGTGGTCTGTGTGCCGTCAGTGTGCTTCATGATGTCAGCACCAGTTTTGAGTTTTGGAGGAGAGGGAGAGCAGTGAGAGTATGGTCTCCTTCTTATTAGGGACCTGATCTGTATCCATATCCTAACTCTTTTGCACATGTTTCCAGTCAGTGAAAGGTGTGTGTTTCTATATATTTCACTGTTCTTTCCACAGGACCCTTGGCTAAGCTGCAAGTCTCTGTCACTGTATTCTCCCCAGATTACAACTTCTAGTCATTTCTCATTACTATGTTCAACAAAGTATGGCTTTCCTCTGAGGTCAAAAGGGGGTGATTTTAGTATCACCCAAAGTCATAGAATTATTTCAGTCTAGTGTACCTCTGATAAACTCTTAGATGCTGCTTGGTCTCAGATTGATGGGTCCGGTGATATTTAAATATCAGTGAAGTATCAGCTACCTGTATACTTTTTATTACTCCAAATTAGAGATACCAAATTAAAATATTTTTGTGTATAATTTAGAAATCTGCCTATTTAACAGGTAAAGGGATTATTACGCATACTACATGTACATTATCTTCAACAATCTTGGGAATAATCTTGTTTTTTACTGTTGATACAATTTATTGTTAGTTCATTAAATGAGACACATATTGCATTAATGAGACACATGTTGAAGCCTTAGGATGTTTTTGGTGGGCTGCTACAGGGATTTATATGCTAAGAACATAGCCTATATGCTTCAACATTGTTTGGTGTCTAGTAGGTCCTTCTGATGAACTCTTACAGCAGATTATTCTACTGTCTCCATATTTCTTCAATTTTGTGGCATCCTATCTTCTATTAAGGGCTTGTAAATAAATTTAATCACTATTTGGAAATATAATGTATCCTTTAGTGTTAAATAAAAAGACAAAAGTATTTGAATAAGTAAAGTTTAGCATGAAGAATTTTTACAGCAGGAAAATGCCTACGTAAGAGGTAAACACTGCTCTAACAAATACAAGGATCCTCCACAGAAACCAAAATGCAAGGATACTCATGTCCCTTACATAAAATGTTATAACATTTGCATTTGACATATGAGAACCTTCTGTATATTTGAAATCATGTCTAAGTTATTTATAATACTGAATACAATGTACATGCTACATAAGTAGTTATACTGTATTGTTTAGGGAATAATAAGAAAAAATAGCACACATGTTCAGTGCAGTTGTAACCCTTTCAGACATAATTACATAGTATATATTTTTGATCATTTGTTTATTGCAATCATGGATGCAGAACCCACAGATAAAGAAGACTGACTGTATAAGAAGTAACTTATAACTAAGGTTGGAAACAAACATTAAAGTAAGGAAAAATGATTGCCATTGTCTTTCCCTTTCCCTTAACACAGGGCTATTATCCAGACTGTGCAAAGAAGGAGCAGTTTGCCACTATCTCTGGATAGCAGAGAAGTTTGTTGAGGTACCATTTTTAGTGGAACTGGAACTTATTGGAAGCTGCCCATGAGGATGATACACTAGGAAGCTATCCTTTATGGTACCAAGAAAAACCATATCCCAAGACTTACTGTCCTTGCTGAAAATTTGCACAACTTTGTTAACCTGGAAAGTTCTCCAAAGGGAGCTTCTGCATTAGTAGACTTTTGTTAGGGAGTTCTAGGAGAAGGTGCTTATGAGTATACTATTATATATATGTGTTAAATATCAAACAATAACCATTTTGTTAGCGGATATCAAGCAGCCATTTTTTTTGGAAAAAAAAGGCATCTATGGAAAGGGGCAGGTGAGCCAACCTTATATGGACATAAGGGCCACGGCATCCAGAAGCCAACCATATATGGCATCATTGGCCACTAGCCAGCAACATGCCCTTATATGGCAAAGCCAGATAAGACTCTTATCTCTTAGTCCCTTGCTGGCCAACCCAAATGGTATGTGTATCCCCAAGCTCCTTGCTAGCCAACCCAAATGGCACACTGTATCCCCAAGACCCTCGCAACCGCCTGGGAGCTCGGGGTCCTCACTTGCCCTGATGTAACCTCTGCGTGGGTGATCCAGGTCAGTGCTGGACCCTGACTTAAGTCAGAAAATAAATGCCTCTTGCCTTTGCATCACCCGTATGCTGTTGCTGCTGGAATCCCGGATCGGTACTTGAACATATGTATGCTCTGCCAGAACTTGTGCGAGGAGGAGGCTACCTAAGGTGATGATGCTATTCAAACTTGCTAGCACTGAGCACAGTCAGGTACGCTGTGCATCGCCCTAGAATTAAATGAAAGAGAAATGAAAGAACTGGGAAGACAAGGTTATTAAAGTACTTTCTCTTCTAAAGTCTAGAATGCTTGCAAAGGTTAATGCCATCTGTAGGGAGATGTTGGGCTATTATAAGCAGAATTATGAACACTATGTTTCTAAATGGGAGTCAACAAATTGACAAGTGCTGCTCCCTGTTTACCACTGTTAGATTATGACTGCTGATCTCTTCTTTGGAATCTTGACTGTCCAGTTTCCTTCTATATAATTCTCGCTTCCCTTTTGGCTGATCTGTATTGTCCAGAATGACTTCTAGTACTCTATCCGGTATTTGTCTCCATTTACTATTTCTTTTTATTTTAATTATTATTTTATTTTTTTGCTAGGTCATAGACTATACTTAACTTCTACTCTCACCCCCAGGTTTCCTCCCACCAGGAAGATTAGAGGTGTTTACATGGGTATAATGTTGTATTTTCCTGTCAAAACTGCCTAACCACTGTAGTTATTCTGCTTATTTGTGTCTTTACTTATTAACTCTAAGTTTCTTTCATTGTGGTTTTTCAGCAATCATAGGCTGAACTTTTAAAAAGTAAAATATCCGTTGTGATCTGTAATTTTATTCTATGGATCTGTTTCTTCTGACTAATCATTATGTAGTTTGTTTTCTTCTGGATAACTTGAGATACTCAAATAGGCCTCAGTCTTTCCTATGCATCTGAGGAATGCCAACTTCATAACTCATATGTTTTCTTTGAGAAAAACTTCAATCTTCCTATAATTAATCACAGTGAAAGTGAGAGTATTCTTAGGAATTTTGGGGGGGCAATTATTTCAGAGTTATCTCTTAAATATTTTAAGTTGTTTTTAACTGATTCCATAATTGTAATTGAACTTGCACAGTTTTCACAAAAGTGATAAACTAAGTTTTATTTTATTTTTTATTGATTATATATGTATATACATATATATGTACATATATAATACATCATTGTCTACCCTGAGATCCTCCTGTTAATTAAGTTTTGATGATCAAAAGCCACTTTATAATATTATCATCACATAATTGCTTATATAGTATTTGATTGTAGTATAGATAAGAATATTATAAAGTTATTTAAATATGACAAAACCATAAACTTAAGGTGTTGGAACAAAATTTCCTATGTAACTTGTTTTTTTTATTTTGTCAGATAAATAAAGATCAAAGTGTTTCAGAAGCAGAGATACCAGCAACTAATAGGGCTATCATTTTTAGCATGTCACAAATAGTAAATCTAGTGAAAAGACTTAAAGAACTGAAAAGGCGCCTTACACAAAGACCTAGGAGCTCCTCGGGAGCCATGTCGTCTACACCCAAGTAAGTAAAATATGAATTAATAGAATTAAAAACAGTAAGAGTGGCCATATCATGAGTAGCAGGTGTAAGATAATAATAGTTATTACATAGTACATAGGACTTCAAAATCAAATCAGAAGTTTAGTCTGTTTGTTCCTTTTGGAGATCTTAACAGTTTGAAATGACATTATTCAATACAGTAACCATGAGCCACATGTGATGATTCAAATTCAAGTTCAATTCATTTTAATTTAAAAATCAGTTCCTAATCACAGTAGATATTTCAAGTGCTTTTTAGTCATGCATGGCTATTGTTAAAAAGTTCTATTGGACATTGGTTGTTCAAATATATATGCTTTTAAACTCCTCACAGTTTAGTTAGGTCTATATTGTACTATTATATAATAAATATGAAACTATCTAAGATATAATGAAATATAGAGAGATATTGTAGGTTCTGTTCTAGACCACCACAGTAAAATAAATATTGCATTGAAATTTATTTTTTGGTTTCCAGAACATATAAAAGTTATGTTTATATTATCACATAGTTTTAGTACGCAATAGTATTGTTTTTAAAAGATGCACATCTTATTTATACATACTTAATGTTAAAAAAGTCTAACCATCATCTGAGCCTTCAGTGAGTGAACCTTTTTGTTTGTCTTACCTCAACGTTGATGGCTGTTCACTGATCATAGTAGTAAATGCTGCAGTTTGAGGTAGTTGTAGAAATTTTGTAAAATAAACAATATAATGTTTGCCACATTGATTTACTATTCCTTTCATGAAAGATTTCTTTATAATATTAGATCCTATTTGATAACATTTTACATATAGTAGAATTTCTTTCAAAATTGAAGTCATCTTTTCAAATCATGTACCTGCTTCGCAACTTAAGGTTATGTAATAGTCTAAATTCCTTGTTGTCATTTTAGCAGGTTTCACAACATCATCAGGAGTAGATTCCATTTCAAAAAACAAAAACCAAAACCACTCATCTATGCTTAACTAATAAGTAAATCCTCATCTATCTCTATTTAAGTTTTATGTTATTGTAACAAGTGAGTACATCTTAAAGTTCCACTTCTAATTCTAGTTTTCTTGCTATTTCTACCACGTCCACAGTTCACTTCTTCCTTAAAGTCTTGAACCCCTCAAAGTCATCTTTTGACAACTGGAAACAATGTTTTGCGAACTTCTATCAGTGTTGTTATTTTGACTCCTCTCACATCATGAATGATCTTAATGACATTTAGAATAGTGACTTATTTGAAAAAGGTTTTTAATTTACTTTACCCAGGTTCATCAGAGGAATCACTATCAATGGCAGTTAGAACCTTAAGAAGTATGCTTTTTAAATAATAGAGTTGGACATCGCAGTTACTTATTTAGTCATGTATTACAAAGTAAATGCTTTGTTATTAGGCTTGAAAGCAACATTAAGATTCTCTATACCTACATCAGCAGGCTTTTGAGTGACTAGGTCCACTAGCATTGAGCGTAATATTTTGAAAGGAGATTTTTCTGAGAAGTAGGTCTCACTGGTGGGTTTAAAATATTCAACAGTCATATTGTAAATAGATCTGTAACCATTCAGATTTTTTCATTCCATTTAAAGAATGCAAAGAAAATTTAGCATAATTTCCAGTGACCCTAGGTTTTCAGAATGGTAAGTCTGCATTGTTTACAATAAAGTCACCAATTGTAGCTCTCTAAGGAGAGACTGAGGCTTTTTTTTTTTTTTTAAGATTTGAAGCAAGCATTGATTTCTTGTTCACTACAAAAGTTGTAAGTGAAGTTTTAAACCCCTTAAAGTCATTCATAGCAATTGGAAAGTGTCTTCTAAACTCTTACTAATGACATTGCTTACTTAAACTATGGAATAGAGTAAACCTATCTTCCTATTTGCTATATTGTGGTGGTCTAGAACAGAACCTGCAATATCATCCTGTACTTCATTATACCTCAGATAGTTTCATATTTATGATGTAATGGTTATATATATATACACACACACCTGATCAAACTGTGAGGGGAGTTTATAAAGCAGTTATTTTTAAATTAAATATGTCCAATAGAACTTCCACTTAACTTTTCTAGCTAGAATCAGGTTCAAACTTGGTATGTTGTCTTTTCTTTGCTTTTCACTTTAAATGCCCTTTTGGTTTACTGAGTATATTTTCCTATAAATACTACCACTTAAATGGAATTAACTGTTGAACTTTTAATATATCAAGGTTTTAAGTCTCTTAAATGTACCCATTTGATTGTGTTTAAATCAGTGAATCTCTCCAATGCAGAGAAAAATATGAAAAAGTAAGATCTATAAAATCCTATGAATAAAGGCACATTATTCTTAAACCTGTAAATTTATGATGATTCCCCTTCTACTTTACTCATGTACAAAATTTTTTTTTAGCCATTATGTTAGAAAGAAAGTTTCAGTGGAGGTCTACCATTCAGATAAGTGATTTCTTACATAAATTATAACCACAGACATTGAAATGTGGCTCTCAGATCTGAAAATACCTTTAATTTTTAGAAAATGGATTCCAGAAGAGTAAAAAGCAATTCCAGAGGGTATAGGTGCAGAATTGGATGCAGTCATTCAAAGCATTCAATTAAGAACTTGGCACTATAAATATCCAAAAGCACTTCTTGTGTTCAAAACAAAAATGTAGAAGTCATTCCCAATTAATTTGAGGTGTACAGAATTTCTTAAAGGAAAGCTAGGCTAGGGAGAAGAGTTAACCTAAAAAATCCAGAAAGCTTTGTCCTTGTTAATTACATTTCTTGCCTTTGATTGGACTCCTTCCTTTTTAAGCAAGGATAAAAGTATTGCACAGGTCTACTATTAAACCAGCATGTGGCAAGTAAATTCTAGTATAGTATATTCCAACAAAGCTTCTCATCGATAGCCTCAGTTTTATAGCCAGATTCCAAAGATTTTTTGGGGTTTGGCTTTGTCATTTTGGTTTGTTTCTTTATGTTCCACATACAAATGCAATCATTTAGTATATGTCTTTCAACTTATTTACCTTGGCATAAATACCTCAAGTTTACTCATTTTGTGGCAAGTGTCAGGATTTAATTTTTTTGATAGCTGAGTAGTATTTCATTGTGTATATACCACATTTTATTTATCTACTTATCTGTTGTTGAACACTAAGCTTTCTACAACTTGCCTGCCATAAATATTCCTGCAAAGAACATAGCAGTGTTTACATCCTTTTGCATTAGTTTACTTTTTGAATTGTTCAGGTAAATACCTGAAGAGTGGTATTGCAGGGCCATATGGTTCCCATCTGTAGAAATCTCCTGGGTGTATTTCTGAGACAGTCTGTCACCATAGTTGGTCTCACAGCCCTGGATCTGATATGTTCGTTTGTCTTGGACCTTAGTCCTTTCTCCTCACTTCCATCTTCATGTGTTCCTGCTGCTGAATTAGTGATTTTGTTGTTCCTGGTGAGAATTGACAGGACTTGGAGAAAACCAGAGGGATGACCCTTCCCGACCTGCTCTGGTGGGAGCTGCAAGAGGAAGGCAGAACCTCCAGGGGTGTAGTTGGTGTGGCTCCATAAGGGAACCAGGTGGAGACTGGGTTCAGCCTATTGGTTCCAGCCTGCCACCTCAGGTGGTCTGGGTCCCCTAGAAGCTGCCCCCCCTTCAGAAATGCAATGGGGTGGGGACCCACCAACCTCTTGCCTCCCATTCCAGTGGGGGTTAGGGGAAGGTCCCAACATTATTTTTAAAAGAGTCTCTTTTTGCAGTTTAGTCACTTTGTGGAAGAACTGAGATGGTTGTAAAGCTAACACAGAATTCCATCCTGAAGTTTGAGTTTCAGTTGCAATACAAATTATGTGTTCAGTCTCTTAAGGTATCTATCTATCTATCTATCTATCTATCTATCTATCTATCTATCTATCTATCTATCTATCTATCTATCTATCTATCTATCTATCTATCTATCTATCTATCTATCTATCTATCTATCTATCTATCTATCTATCTATCTATCTATCTATCTATCTATCTATCTATCATCTATCTAATCTTTTGTATCGTTGTATACCCCAAGGCTCTCCCACCATCCCCATCACTTATCAACCAACATCTTGATCTCTTGTGTCCATCCCTACACCAATTACACACCCACACCCTCTCATTCTATCTTTCAGTTCTGCTGGCAGTGAGTTTTAAATTTTTCTTGTCCATTTGTTTGCTTGTTTCCCTATGTCCCTCATATAAGTCAGACCATTCAGTATTTCTCTCTAGCTTCTGCTGACATGATTCCCTCTAGCTCCATCCATGTTGCTGTGAACAGCACATGTATGTCTTTTTTGATTGATGAATAATATTCCATTGTGTACATATACCACAACTTTCTTTTTTTTTAAATTTTAAATAATACATATATATATATTTCCACATCTTTGTATTCCCCAGGGTTCACCCACCATCTCCCCTCCCTGACTGCTCCCACTCATCCCCCCTCCCCCTCCCCTGAGTTGTGTTCTTTAGTTTGGTTGTTAGCTTGTTTGGACTTTTCCTCCTGGCCTTTTGTTTTTCTTATGTCCCATATATTAGTGAAACCATTTGGTTTCTGTCTTTTTCTTTCTGACTTGTTTCTGCTAATATGGTTTTTTCTAGGTACATCCATGTTATCATAAATTTGTCAAATTTGTCATTTTTAATTGATGAGTAATAGTCCGTTGTGTATATATATACTACATCCTTTTTATCCATTTATCTGTTTTGGGATATTTGGGTTGTTTCCATGTCCTTGCAATTAAATAGTGCTGCAATAAACATCCAAGCACAGGTGTCCCTTTGTATAAGTATCGAGGTCTCTTTTTGGTAGATTCCCAGAAGAGCGATTGCTGGGTCAAATGGTAGTTCCATTTTCATTAGTTTGAGGGTCCTCCATACTGCTTTCCATAGTGATTGGACTATTTACATTCCCACCAGCAGTGTAAGAGTGCTCCTTTCTCTCTGCATCCATGCCAGTACTTGTTGCCTGTTTTTTTTTTTTGTTGTTGTTTGTTTGTTTGTTTTTTTGATGTGGGCCATTCTTACTGGTGTAAGGTGGTATCTCACTGTGGTTTTGATTTGCATTTCCCTGATTGCTAGTGACATTGAACTTTATTCATGTGCCTGTTGGCCATTTGTATTTCCTCTTCGGAGAAGTGTCTATTTAGTTCTCCCCTTTTTTTTGACTGGGTTTCTGTTGTTTTTGCTAAGTTGTGTAAGTTCCTTCTGGATTTTTGTTATTAAACCTTATGATTTTTGTGGAGGGCAAAAATTTTCTCCCATTCCGATGGATTTCTTTTTGTTTTGTCTGTTGTCTCTTTTGCTGTGCAGAAACTTTTTTAGTTTTATGTAGTCCTAGCTGTTTATGTTTTCCTTAATTTTTTTGTCAGTGTAGATGTGTCCAGAAAGGGATTTCTGGATTGTAATTTGTGAAAGGTTTTGCCCCAGTTTACCTCTATGTATTTTATAATATCAGGTCTTACACCCAAGTTTTTTATCCATTTTGAGTTGGTTTTTGTACATATGTGATGGAGTTGTCTTGATTAATTTTTTTTTATGGTTTGGTCCAGTTTTCCCAGCACCATTCATTGAAAAGGGTGTCCTTGTCCCAATGTAAGTTTTTCACTCTTTTGTCAAAGATTAGTTGACTATATATGTGCATATACTACAACTTCATGATGCATTCATCATTTTGAGGCATTTGAGTGCTTTCCATATCCTGGCTGTTGTAAATAGTGCTGCAATAAATATCGAGTACAGGTATCTTTTTGAATGAGTATTTTTGAACATTTTGGGTAAATTCCAAGTGTGGGATTGCTGAATTGAATGGTAGTTCCATTTTCAGTTGTTTGAGGATTCTCCACACAGCTTTCCATTGTGACTGAACCATTTTGTATTTGTACCAGCAGTTTAAAAGTGTTCCTTTCTCTCTATATCCATGCTAGCACTTGTTTTTATCTGTTTTTTTTTTTTTTTTAATATGGGCCATTCTTATTGGTGTAAGATAGTATAACAGTGTGGTTTTGATTTGCATTTTCCTGATTATTAGTGATGTTGAGCATTTTTCATATGCCTATTGGGCATTTGTGTTTTTCCTTTGGAGAAGAGTCTATTTAGTTCTCCCCATATTTTAATTGGGCATTTTTTTTTTTGCTAAGTTTTTTGTTATTAGACCCTTATCACTTTTTTTGAGGACCAAAATCTTTTCAGATTCAGTTTTTTTTTTAAGTTATTGTCTCTTTTACCATAAAGAAGCTTTTTAATTTGATGGAGTCCCAGCTGTTTATTTTCCTTCATTTTTTTTGCATCTATATATCTAATTTGAATCCTAATAATAATCCTAATAAAGTGGTCCATCAATCAGTTCCCAGATTTCATTCTGAGTATAGGCGCAGAATCCATTTGAATGAAGGAGAAGTTTGTTTCCTCAAAGAAGGACAATAATGCACCATTAAAAACTTAACTGTTAATATTTCTCTTAATCTTCTCCAAAGGAACCTATTATATTTTACCAGGGTGACTGTGAACTGGGAAAAGTGAAAATAACCTGGCTTTGCAGGAATTTCTATTTATTAGGTCTGAATTGACAATAATTCCTCAAATGTTATTGTAGTCCATCGATCAGAGTAGGACATCAGGGATCACTGGACTTTTAGCATATTTATATCTTATCATGGGCTAGTGAGTCCTTGAACTCTTCCTGAATTTTGTAATTAGAATAGAAAATACTGAACAACTGTAAAAATCTCCAGTGTTTCCTTAACCTCACTCTATGATGTTGGGAAAGGCTAAATGGATGGTAATACAACTGTACCTATAAAAGTAGTACCTCAAAAACAATACATCATTTCTGGAGCATTTATACAGATTAGATCCACCATCTAGGACTTTGAAAGATGCAATGCAAGTCATTCTCACCATATTATTTGGCCAGCTCACCATTTTAGCATAATTAGAAGACAGCTCTTGGAGAATAACAGTGAGTTACCATTTCACTTGAGTTTTCTTTGGGTAAAGCATGAAGTTATTTTTAAGCCATATAGTAATATCTGAAATGCGTTTGATGAGTACTAGATATTTTCCTAATTCCTAGGTATGTATTATATTATTTCTACAATTGCATAATGAGTGAGATACTATATAATATCTCAATTTTAATCAATAAAGAAAATGAAGCTGAGAGAGTTTAAGTAATTCACTTACGATGACAAATTAAGTTGGTAAAAGAGGTTTTGACCATGTAGTCTGATTCTAAAACTGGTACCATGTAATAATTATATCATAAATAATATACTGGCGATAAGAAACATGCTTCTATTCAATTTATTTTTAAATTTTGTTTTAATGTTATTTTTAGTATACATAATTATTATCATGGATAAGAATAATTACATAGTTTGACTTTTATTTGTTTGCTACTAATTACTTTTGTGTGTGAATAAAGTTAAAGAATATGTTATATTTTATTCTACAAATGTATATATTTTGGTCATATTACTTTAGTTTTTATTTAATTGAATAAGTTTTATTCTTTGATAATAAATATTCTTTACTTATTGAAATTTTAGGAAGGATATTGAAAGTCTACCAGAAGAAGCACAAGGATATGAAATTATACAGCAGAAAATTCAAGGTGATACTATTTTATAAGTAGTTAGGCTGCATAATTTTTCTGAATACATTATAAGTTTGAGACAGTTTAAAAATGTGTTGCCATAAAATAATATAATCATAAATTTAAAAAGATATTCTACAGTGAATTTTGTATTTTCAATGAAAGTTCTTATTATGATTCAGATTCTGGAAGTGTACAAGATTAATTAAAATTGGTTGGCCCCATAAATCCATAGGTTAGTAAAGATGCAGATACATTATGTATAATTTTTATATAAGGCAATTCATGATAAAGGTATGTAAAATTTGCAATGTGCTCACAAAAAGGAGCTATCCAGTTTGAAAATAAGGTTTATGAAAACAAATCATGAATAGAATTTAGTAAGGTCAAGAAGGGAAATATATGTTATTTTAAGAAGAAGATATTCATGAACAAATGACATTAAGTCAGGGATTATTAGTGTAATGCATTATAGGATGGAGTGAGAGCCTTGTGAGAGTTATTGGATATTGTGATAATTAGAATTCAAACATAAACTTGGAAAAGCAAAGCATCTAGAGATCACAGGACACAGGACATGCTATTAGAGAGACCGCATAGGTTGAGAGGAATAGTTCCACAATTCTTCATAGTAGAGAACCACTGAGTATTTTTGATAGGGAAATTATATTGTTGAAATTGGTTTTAGAGAGATTACACTGAATACATCGTACAAACTAGATTTGGGGACTGGGCATAGGAATGGGAAAGTGGTTTATCTTGGATATGTTATAAGTACTTATATTTAAAGGAGACTAGGACAGATTTGAGAATACTTATGTGGCAAAGTTGACAAAATTGGTGTTTGAATATGAAAGTGAGATTAGTTGATGGTAACATTAAGAGAATATAAGAGGAAAAACAAGCTCACATTATTGATTTGTAGTGCGTATTCTTTCAGTACCATTTGTTGTTTACTTGGGCAGATTACTAGCATAGACACAACTATTGCTTTTTTAAAGAGTTTTCTTTCTTATAAAAAAGTAATAAAATATTAAATTTAAAACTAATTGATGCACATAATGGATAAACTGACAAATTCATCCTTAATTATTCCAGAGTTCATAAAGGCGCATTCAGATGAAGTAATTACGGATGTTTCTGAAATTGATTCACGTAAGTTTCCATTCACTTAAGTATCACTCTTTTCATAAATTGATAGCAATTTTTATAGCTTTTTATAATTCAAGTAATAATTATTAAAACAAAACATAGGTCCCCTGCAGTTTGGAGTAACTATGGTAAGCAGTTTAGAAATAGAAAATAAGATTTGGTTAGAAAAAGATGATGGGAATTTTGCTTTCAACTAATGCTTAAAAATCTAATGTCATATTTAAACCAGCTCTATATTCTACAGTACTTACAAGTTCTATAGAAATATCTGATTTAAGATAACACTGACTGACTAGGTTGAGTAGAAAGATATCTGGTGTTTTGGAGTGGAAAGCAAAGCAAAAGTATTTTTCTGTATCAAGTGACTTCTGCACTTTTGTGGAACTCTTCCTCTCAATCTATGGGATCTCTCTAATAGTATGTTCTGTTTCCTGTGATTTTAGATGCTTTGCTTTTCCAAGTTTATGTTTGAACTCAAGACGACCAGTAACAGACTGCTTGTTTCCCCGTCTTTATGCTGTTTGGCAATTCCAGGCAAAGCTGGTTTCAGCATAGGTTCATCTCCTTTGATTTCTTTCTGTGATGGATTACTGTCTTACACTTTGTGCTCTCCAATGTTTGAATATTGCTGTTTCACATATTTGTACCCAGTTTTTAATTGGTTTGAGATAAAAGGGTTTCTGATGCTGCATCATGGACAAAATCAGAATGTGCTGTTCCTGCCTCTAGTTCAGTGAAACACTTGCTCCAGTCACAGGAATGAGTTCCAAAGGAATAAAATATAATAGTAGTTATATCAGTTTTTGCCTCTCTTAGCTAGAGTCTCTTTTGTTAGGCATATTGCACATAAGGCTTATTATGTGTTGTAGAATTGACTTTCATGGTAGTCTGTAATGATTCTCTTTATCCTTATATTTTTTGTTGCTTTGAAACCTGCTCTGTTTGAAATTAATATAGCTACTTTCTTTGCATAAAGTTATCATATCTTTTGCCAGTTATTTGTATTTAATTTATATGTATCTTTCTAAGTTTTCTTGTCTCTAAAAAGTTTAACATTTCTTACAATTTAGCTTCATTGATAGAAAATTCAATATTGATTTTTCTGAGAAAGTATATTTCTCCTTCACTTTTGAAGGATAACTTTATATGGTACAAAATTCTAGGTTGGCAGTTTTTCTCTCTAATTAGTTTACTCCTCTTTTTTCTTACTTGCATGGCTTCCCAGATGTTGAATATAATTCTTATCTTTACTCCTCAGTATATAAGATTTGTTTTTGTTGAAATAACATTGCATTGTAACATGTTTAAGGTATACATCATTGTCTTCAGCAATCTGTCAATTATTCTCAGTTTTTTAATACATTGTTTCTCACATAGGTTGTTTGTTAGGACTGAGATGACTTTAAAGCTTTTAATAATAACAATATTCAGCCAGAAAAAATGAAGACTATATTTCTTTAAAAATTATTTAAAACATAGTTGCAATAACATATAGCACTAAATTTTCCATCTTAATTATTTTTAAGTATACAGCATAGTAGCATTAACTATATTCACATTGTTGGGTAACAAATCTCAAGAACATTTCTAACTTCATAACTGAACAGCTATCATTTCATCCTACTCCCATCCCTTGACACTATTATTTTGTTTCTTGTTTCCATGAGTTTGACTCCTTTAAACACTGCTTAGATGTAAAATCAAACACCATTTACCTTTTTTTTGACTGCTCTATCTCACTTACCACAATTTCCTCAAGGTCCATTCATATTATAGCTTATGACAGTATTTCCTTTTTTTTTGAGATTGAATAATATTCCACTGCTTGTGCATATCATATTTTCTTTATTTTCCCACCAATGGGATTATGTTACTTCTATCTTTTGGTTATTGTGAATATTGCTGAAATAAACATGGATGATCAAATGTGTATTCTAGATCCTGCTTTGAATAATTTGAAAAGTATACCAATAACATATTGTTAAATATTTTGATAATTCTATTAACTTTTTGATGAATTGACATGTTTTCATAGTAAATGCATTGTGCCTTCCCAACAATGCAGAACAAATCTTATTTTTCACATGCTTTCCAACACATTATTTTTTGTGTTTTTAATTTTTTAGCTGCTATTCTAATGGGTGTGAGGTAATATCTTCTGTGGATATGACATTTGCATTTCTCTAGTTATTAGAGAAATCATGCTGAATGCTTAATGTTAAGCAGTTTTTCATATCCTTTTTTTCATTTCTGTGTCTTCCATGGAGAAAAGTCTATTGCTCAATTCAAAAGTCTATTGCTCACTTTAAATCAAATTATTTGCTTTTATTATTATTAAGTGATAGATATTTATTTGTTTAGCATATATTCCAGAACATAACTTGTTTTCTAACAGTATTAAGCATCTTTTTCATGTGGCTATTGATCATTGTTCATAGATCTTCTTTAGTAATGTGCATATTCTAGCTTTTGCTCATTTTTCATAGATTGTTCATTTTCATAATTGTCTTATTGTTTAGTACAGGAATTCTAATTATATACAAGATATAAGTCATTTGTCAGAAATAACAATATTTTTCCCTACATGCAGCTTGGAAATTCCATTTTACTAATGGAATTCTTTGAAATAGAAAAGTTTAAATTTATTATGAGATTCAGTTTACTGATTTTTTCTTTTAGCATATGCCTTTCATAATCTGTTTTTAAAAATCTTTATAATTTTAATTCATGAAATTTTTTCCACTTTTCCTATATGTTTTATATTTAGTTTTTACAGTTATCAACGTTTTATTTTGGCTTGCTTCTTGTGAATGGTGTGAAATAAAAGTTAAGATTTTATTTTTCTGAAGAATATCAAGTTATAGTAGCAAAAAGCAAGTTGTGGTAGTTATAGTTTAGTTATTATCCTTTTTCATTGAATTACCTTGGAGACCTTAATGAAACTATATTGAATATATTTGTGTGTATATGTCTACACACTCTATTATGCTTACTTAATTTGTGGTATACTCTGGTGTCATATTCAATCTTTTGACTTTTATAGTTACATGGTTAGTATTGAAATCAACTCTATTTCTAAATCAACTCAATAGAAATACTGGTATATGGAGACCTGGAGAGCTGCCCTCTTCACTTAGGTTCCTGAGGGAACATGCCTGACCTTCCCCCACCCAGATGAGATGCTGGAAGTCTCTGGCACTTGTGGAGCTGGTGCAAATTAGTAAACTAAACTATAGATCCACTTGCAATCTGAAAAACATTACTATCAACACGCCGACCAACACCAGAGCCATGGTTTCTCAATATGTAGGGCAAATCAGAAAGCAAAACACAGTAAGCAGGAAAACTGTAGACATACAAGCAAGCCCTAAAGGAAATAATCCATCACCACCAAAGAAAAGACAATCTCCAGAAAACACGAAGGAAGACATTGAAGAAATGATGTGTATCTCAGACAAAGATTCCAACATCAACATGTTAAATGTACACTCCAACAGATAAGAGAAGAATCAGAAAAAAAGGACAACAGAATGATAGAAGCATTTATTTCACTAAGGGAAGAATTAGAAAAATATAAAAAAGAAAGCATCAATATGTATAACCTCATCAATAAACTGAAGAATGAAAATGAATTCCTAAAAATGAAATTGAAGGAGAACTAGGATTTAAGGGTTGCAATAGATGAGCTAAAAAATGCAGGGGAAAGCAATGGAAGCAGATTAGATGAAATAGAAGAATGAATCAGCACACTTGAAGATACAGAAATAGAGAGGATGAAGAAAGAAAAGAGAGAAAAACAAAATAAGAAGACTGAAGAAAAGCTCAGAGATATGTCAGATTCCCTAAAGAAAAGAAACAAGAGTAATAGGAATCCCAGAAGGAGAGGAGAGAGTCAATGGGAACTGAAAGACTTTTCAACATAATAATAGAGGAGAACTTCCCAATTCTGAAGAAAGAAATGAAAATAGACATACAGGAAGCCAAAAGGACACCAAACTACTTTAATGTAAGAAAAGCCATAGCAAGACACATCATTGTAAAACTTCCAAGAACCCAGGATAAAGAAAAAAATTAATGAGAATGGCTAGCGAAAAGAAACAGATAACCTACAAAGGAAAATTCATTAGACTGGCCTCAGATTTTTCTGAAGAGACACTTCAGGCAAGGAGAGAATGGAGTCACAGCTATAAAAAACTCCAAGAAAAAAGTGCCATTCAAGAATACTCTACCCTGAAAAGCTATCTTTCCTCTCTGAAGGAAAAATTAGAACCTTTTCTGACAAGCAAAGTCTCCATAAATTTGCTACCACTAAACCCCCACTCCAAGAAATTTTGCAGGAGGCCCCAAGATCAAAACCATAAGAAGAGGAAATAGAACAAACAAACAAACAAACAAACAAAAAAAAAAACAAATCAAAACCCCAAAATGACAACTACCAGTAGAACTGAAATCAAATATTGGTGAGAATACATATGTAGTAGGAGATTTTAACACGCCACTCTCAATAAAGCACAGATCAACAAAACAGCAACTACACAAAGACACACACGCTTTAAAGGAAGATCTGAACCAAGTGGACCTAATAGATATATACAGGACACTGCACCCTCAAGGGAAGAATACACTTTCTTTTCAAATGCACACAGTTCATTCTCTAAAATTGACCATATATTAGGCTACAAGACAAACCTGAACAAATCACAAAGATTAAAATAATACCAAACTTTTTCTCCGATCATAAATGCATCAAATTAGAAATCAGCAATGAAAAGAAAATAAGGCGAGGAAACACTACATGGAGACTGAACAACAGACTTTTGGAAGACAACTGGGTAAAAGAGGAAATGAAAGAAGAAATTAAAACCCACATGGAGGCAGACAACAAAGATGTTACAACATTCCAAAATGTGTGGGACCAAAAGCAGTTAAGGGGAAAGTTCATAGCAATACAGGCCCAAATAAAAAGAATTGAAACAGCCCAAACAAACACTCTAATCTCCCAACTTGAGGACTTAGTAAAAGAGCAACAAAAAAATCCAGACTCCAGAAGAAGACAAGAAATAACAAAAATAAAAGCAGAGATTAATGAAATAGAAACCAAAAAGACCATTGAGAAGATTAAAAAAAAAAACCAAAAGCTGATTTTTGAAAAAATAAATAAGATTGATAAACCCCTTGCAAGACTTACAAAGAAGAGAGAAAAGTCAAATAAACAGGGTCATAAACGAAAAGGGAGATATTACAAAAGATCCAGCAGAAATCCAAAAGATAATACTACAAACATCTATACGCAAACAAATACAGCAACCTGGAAGAGATGGACAGATTCCTAGAACAATACCGTCATCCAAAATTGAACTAAGAAGAAATAGAAAATATACACAGGTCAATCACAGCAGTGAAATTGAGGCAGTCATCAGAACTCTCCCTAAAAATGAGAGCCCAGGTCCAGATGATTTCACAAATGAATTCTACCAAACTTTCAAGAAGAACTAACACCAGTACTGTTAAAACTCTTTCAAAAAATTGAGAAAGAAGGAAAGTTACCAAATACTTTCTATGAAGCAAACATTACACTAATTTCAAAACCAAATAAAGATAGTGCAAAGAGAGAAAACTATAGACCAATCTCCCTAATGAACAAAGATGCAAAAACTCTAAACAAAATCCTGGCAAACCGAATCCAACATTGCATAAAAAGGATTATCCATCATGATCAAGTGGGATTCATCCCAGGGGCACAAGGATGGTTCACCATCTGAAAATCAATCAATATACTCCATCACATCAACAAAGAGAAAACCAAAACCATATGATCATATCAATAGATGTGGAAAAAACTTTTGATAAAGTTCAGCATCCTTTCATGATGAAAGCCCTGGAAAAAATTGGTATAAAAAGGAACATACCTCAACATAATAAAAGCTATATATGACAAACCCACAGCAAATATCACCCTCAATGGGGAAAAACTGAAACCATTTCAATTAAGATCTGGAACTAGGCAAGGATGCACACTCTCTCCACTCCTTTTTCAACATAGCTCTAGAAGTCCTAGCTAGGGCAATAAGACAGGAGACATAAAAGGACATAAAAGGAATCCAAATAGGGAAAGAAGAAATAAAGTTATCATTATATGCAGATGATATGATACTCTATGTAGAGAACTCAGAAAAATTAACAGAGAAGCTAATTGAAATAATAAACCAATTCATTATTTGTATCATTCAGTTGGATACAAAATCAACACACAAAAATCAACAGCAGACATATATGCAAAGAATCAATCAGAAGAAGAAATTAAAAAAAAAAAACCATTTACCATCCCACCAAAGAAAATTAAATACTTGGGAATTAACCTAACAAAAGAAGTAAAAGACATATACAAAGAAAACTATAAAACATTCTTAAAAGAAATAGAAAATGATGTTAAAAAATGGAAAAACATTGCCTGTTCATGGATTGGAAGAATCAACATCATCAAAATGGTCATGCTACCAAAGGCAATCTACAGATTCAGTGCAATTCCAATAAAGATCCCAATGACATATTTTTAAAGAGATAGAACAAAAATTACTGAAATTCATATGGAACAACAAAAGACCCCAAATATCCAAAACCATTTTGACAAGCAAAGAGAGAATGGAGGCATTACTATTCCAGACTTCAAACTCTATTATAAACCCATAATACTTAAAACAGCATGGTACTGGTACAAAAACAGACCAATGGATCAGAGTTGAACAACCAGAAATAAAACCACACATATATGGTCAGTTAATCTTTGAAAAAGGGGCAAAAAACATGCCATGGAACAAGGATAGCCTCTTCAGTAAATGGTGCTTGTAAAACTGGATCAAGGCATGTAAAAAAATGGAACAGGACAACACCCTCACACCCTGTACAAAAATCAACTCAAAATGGATAAAGGACCTTGAAGTGAGATCTGCAAACATAAAATACATAGAGGAAAACCTGTGCAAAACCCTTCATGAATTTCTAAAAAGTTTCTAAAAACTAAGAAGTTTCTGTACAGCAAAAGAGACAAAAAACAAAACAAAAGGAAACCCAACCGACTGGGAGAAAAATTTTGCCCTCCAGACAAGTGACAAGGGTCTGATAACAAAGATCCACAAAGAGATCTTATAGTTCAACAAAAACAAAGCAAAAAACCCAGTCAAAAAATGGGGAGAACTAAAAAGACTCTTTGTAAAGACTCTTCACCAAAGAGAAGATACAGATGGCTAATAGGCATATGAAAGAATTCTCCACATCACTAACAATCAGGGAAATGCAAATTAAAACCACACAGAGATACCATCTTACACCAGTAAGAATGGCCCATATAAATAAAATGGACAAGTGTTGGTGCGGATGTGGAGAAAAAGGAATTCTTTTACACTGCTGGGAGGAGTGCAAACTGGTCCAGCCACTATGGAAGACTGTGTGGAAGACCCTCAAACAATTGAAAGTGGAATTACCATTTGACCCAGCAATCCCACTACTGGAAATCTACCCAGAGAACATGGAAACACTAATTCAAAAGGACGCATTACACACATGTTTATTGCAGCTCTGTTTACAATTGCCAAGATTTGGAAACAAACCAAATGCCCCCAAACCAACGATTGGTTGAAAAAAATGTGGTATGTGTACATGATGGAATACTACGCATCAATCAAGGGGGCCAAGCATATGTCATTTGTAGCAACATGGATGGAACCAGAAAGACTCATATTAGCAGAAATAAGCCAAAAAGAAAAAGAGAAATACAGAATGGTCTCACTTATATGATGGATATAGGGAAAAACAAATGAAAAAGAAAAAATTAAAACAACCAATGGGACTGAACAGTGGAGCGAGAGAAGAGGAGGGGGAAAAAGGTGGGAGAGGCGATGGCCACAAAAGAGTAGGATGGTTAACAGGTGTTAGGAAGTGGGAAAGCCCTGGGGTACACAATAATTAATATAAATATAAATACACATATATATGCAAGTTAAAAAATTTAAATTAAAAAAAAAACAACCATCACAGAGATAGTTGACATTCTCTGTGGATATCTCTTCTATCCTATTCCTCATTATATATTCCCAGAAATAATGGTCAATACACTGGATTTGATGTTTGGCGTTCCAGTGGTATTTGAAACTTTTAAAACACACATCAGTAAATAAGATATTATTTTGCATGGTTATAATTTTGTAATTATGGTACTGTAATATATATCTATGTAACTTTCTTCCCACAAAAAAATTAAAAAAAAAAGAAATGCTGGTATATGTAGTTTCAATGGACACATAATATACCAATTTATGGTTATACTATAATTTATATCTTTATTTTTCCATTGATATTTTGTGAATAATTTCAATATTTCTATTTTCACAATCAATTCTCCTATTAGGATATTATCATTTAAACAACAAGGACTTTTAAGGCTGCCTAATGAATTATATATATTATATTCATAGCAATGATATGCTCTATAGTTTTAAGAGATTATATAAAATTCTTAGAAACATTTTCCTTGACATTTTGAAATAAAATGAAAAACACATTGTGAACATTTCTGTGAAATTTTTGTATTTAATCTCTCTGTATATTTGTTAGATGTTGGTTGTGAAAATTTGCTAAACAAGTAATATGTATACATTATTCATAATTTATCAATAAAATACTCTAGATTTTGTAAGTGAAAAGAGACCTCCCTCCTCAATAAACAGCAAATAGCTGAATATCCATTTACCATTACAGTTACTTCAAAATTACTTTATAGCCCACATTGTTAACCAAAGTTGTTCTTTCCACTCAGGAAAAGGGTCTTTACTAGAACAGTTCAGTAAGACATGGGATTTTCTATTTTTTTCTTTTCTTTTCTTATTTTTAGAGACCAAGTCTCTATGTTGTCCGGGGTAGTCCCGAACCCACGGATTCAAGTGATTCCTAGCCTCAGCTTCCTAGGTAGCTGGGATTACAGATACATACCACCACAACCAGCTAGTTTTCTGAGACTAGGTCTCGCTATATTGCCCAGGGTACTCTCGAACCCATGTCTCAAGTGATTCCTAGCTTCTGCCTCCCAAATATCTGGGATTACAGGCACACGCCACTGTGCCCATCCTTGATTTTTTTCCTTCTGTTTTAAAATTGTTTGTAGTGAAACTGAGGCTGGATGAATGGATGATTTCCTAATGGACTTGGTAATGGAATATTCTCATCCATATTTTCTATAACACTAAGCTAAAATTCTTAAATTGGCAGAATAATGGCTAGGGACATGTCTTAGCTGGTTCAGCTGCTATAACGAATTACCATAGACTGGGTAAGTAAATCAACAGAAATTTATTTTCAACAATTCTGGAGTTTGGGAAGTTTAAGATTAGTATTGCAACATTGGTAGAGTTTTTGTCAGTCTTCCACTTTGCAGATGGCTGCCTTCTTGCTGTGTCCTCAAATGACAGAGAGCAGAGAGAACCTTCTTGCTGTGTCCTTAAATGAAAATGAGCAGAGAGAAAGAAAGCAAATTCTTGTGTCTTAATCTCATCATCTAACTACTTATCAAAGTTCACCTTTGTTAAATATTGTCATTTTGGAGTTGAGATTTTAGATGAATTTTGGGGAAACATAGACATTGATTCCACAGTAGGTTTTTTCTCTCTCTCCTGGGAACTGTATTTCAAATTTTGACAGGAATACTGATTGATATTCTTTGTAATCTTTTAGCATATCGAGGCCATTATTTTAAATCATGTCTTATACTACTTCAGATTAGTCTTAAACTACTGCTTCTAACACCATGTCACTTTTTCTTGCAAGAGTTTTAAATTATTTTCTCTTGTTGAAAAGAAATTTTCATTTCTAAAGTGGCTTATCTCAATATATTTGAACTTTTAAGGGATATTGACCCTCCTACTGATGGTCTCTGGTTTATTTGGTTACTTTATATGCACTTGATTTATTTGACCCCCTTGATGTATGTGGCATAGTTCTACTTCTGTTATCTATGTTTATCTTGCAACTTTTCTTTCTAATGAAAATCTATTCATTCTTTAAGGCTTAGCTTATTTCTATCCTTCTTTCTCTTCTCAACTCCTAATCATTAATTTTTTTCTATACCACTTTTTGACATGTGGAATAGGAAAAATATAATTGAATTTAGGAACTGTGGTCCTGTATATCACTTAATTTTCTTTGTATGTTTTGTCTGTCTAACACCAGACTTAGAAGAGTGAAGTTCTTTTGTTATTATTCTGTTTATTGGTTAGTATGGATCCTCAATATATTCATTTCATTTTATGTGTCAGTTCGATAACCTTTTGAGTTATTTTATTCAGTTGGAGAGCTAAACAGAATTTTTAAATTTTTTTCTATAGATTTTATAGACAACAGTGGAAACAAAACCTGTTCTTGCTTAACAACCGAGATTCATTTTATATGTAATACCATACTGAACCTCAATCCAGTGTTTTTATTTACTGTTTGTACTGTTAAGTTTAAGTTATATAATTACTCTGAGACTCAACTTTTCAATTATTTTTGGCCTTAATTGAGGAATAGCAGGAGGATGGAAAATAGTGTAGTGCACCACACAATATATATTTAAGGAACATAGCTACATAGTTCTTTAAATGTATGATACTACACTTTACCTACCACCAAAGTTCTAATAAACTTCCACCATGATCCGATGGATCCTCTTTACCCTTTGACCCCATTTCCTACCTACTTTGCTTCTGACAAACTAGGTTTTGCCTTTAGAATCTTGTGGTTTGTTTTTGTTGGTTTTGTCTGTTCATCTGCTATATTTCTTTATACTCTATATGAGTGGAATTATCTGGCATTTGTCTTTCTCTTGACATTTCATTCGATGAAATTTCATGTTCCATCTTTTTTTTTTTACAAATGTCAAGACTTAGACAGATGGCCTGCTGACACATGAAGGAATTCTCAATATCACATATAGCTGGGGAAATTTCAATATAAACCACAAACAAATTTCACCTCACACCTGTGAAAATGACCCATATGAAAAGGACTAGAAATTGAAAATGTTGTAAAGGGTGTAGAGAAAAAGGAACCATCACACATTAATGGTGGGAATGTGGGTGCAGCCATTTTGCTGTCTCCTGTTAATGTTTAATGAATTCTTATGTAGTGAATCAAATCAGCATAATGATATTATTTCAGTCATGTAGTACCTTTGAATGCTTTTTATTTTTATAATAGAAGCTGCTCAATCACAGATGAATCAATTTAATGCTGTGTTTAAAATATTTGAAAAACAGTCTGAAATGTTGAACAGGTAAGATTTGTTATTGATCTTTTAGGAAAAATGTTAAAATGTTTAGTTTTTTATCATTGAGTATAACATTAGCTTTTGGTTAACAAATATAATATATTTCATTTATTATGTTTATTATTATGCTTATTTTGTTGAAGGCATTATTTCTTTAATCATAAAGGATGCTAAACTTGCCCAACACTTTTTCTGCATCTATTATCTATTGTCTTCTCTTGTGTTTATATGGGACTCAAAGCAGATGGTAAGGGAAACAGAACCAAAAATAAACAAGTGAGACTGCACAAAACTAAAAGGTCAATATATGGCAAAAAAAACTATCATAAAAACAAAAACATATCTTACTGAATGGGAGAATATATTTTCACATCCCTTCCCATGTCTGACAAGAGACTAATATTCAAAATTACCCATAAAACAAAATAAACCCATAAAACAGCAACAACAAAATCCAATTAACTATGACTAGAGGATCAGAAAAGACATTTTTCCAAAGAAGATATACAGATGTTCAATAGGCACATGAAGAGATGTGTGGGGAAAAGTGTTACTTCTTGTGGGGGCTTGTCTATTCCAGCTACAACATGATGTTCATCTGCACAAATGAGAAGGTTTTCTGATTATGTAAATCTAAGTATCATAAGAACTTTAAAAAGGGAACAATCCAGAAGTCTTCCTTGGTGGATTCTAAGAAGAAATTAAAAAGAAATTAGTAACATCTCTTTATGAACCCTTCCAGACTCTTCCAAAACATTGAAGGGTAGTTAATAGTTAATACTTTTCAACTCATTTTATAAGATTAGTTTTACTCTTATACTAAAATCAGAGAAAAGTATTCAAGAAAGACATGGCCTAATATTTTACAACCATAATGTAAAAAATTCACTTACAAAATAAAAAGTAGATTGAACTTCATAAAAATTGAACTACAAATGATACCATCAAGAATGTGAAAAGACAATCCATATGTGAAAACTGTTTACAAATAATAAATCTGATAGGGGACTTGTATATCAAGTGTATAAAGAATTATATAAAGATAAATAAGAATTATATAAAGATAAATAATGCAATTGAAAAGGTGTAAAACAATCAGAATAGACATGTTTTCAAACAAAATTTCATGGTCAATAAGCTCATGAAAAGATGTTCAACATCATTAATCATAAGGAAATTGCAAATCAAAACTACATGATCTACCACTTAACCCAAACTGGGATGGCTATAATAAAAAAGATGAACAATAACAACAATATGTAGAAAATTTGGAAACCTCATACAATGCTAGTAGAAATTTACTAATAATATAGTCTGTTGTGTTAAACAGTTAAATGTTGAATGTAGGAATTTAAGTAGTAATATTTTCTACTGTGGGAAATAGTTAAACATTATAGTGTTAACATGTGACCAGAACTTCCTTTCTTAGGTTTATTCTTCAGAAAAACGAAAACATATGTCCACACAAAAATTGTATGTGTATGTTTGTTTTAGTATTATTTATATTAGCCAAAAGTAGAAATAACACAAATGTTGAGAAACTTATGAGTAGATAAAATAAAATATGTATGTGCATCTAATGGATTGTTATTTGTTAAGAAATCTATAAAGTACTAATGTACTACAACATTGATAAACCTTAACCATTATGTTATTGTAAGAAACCAGAATCAAAAAACCAAATGTTGACAAATTCCATTAAATGAAATATCCAAAATAGGTAAATAGGTAAATAAATAGGTAAATTCCATTAAATGAAATATCCAAAATAGTAGATGCCAGGTTGTGGGCAATTGCAGAAGGAATGGGTGTTGCAAATATAAAATATTCTAAAATTAAATAATGGTGATATTTGCTCAAGTTGGTGAAAATATTAGAAGTCTTTAGGTTCTACATTTAATAAATTAGTAAATTTTATCATATATTTTAAAATATTACAATCATGATAAAAATCTTTGTAAAAAAACCCCAAAAGCATTGTTTATTTGTTCTGGAACAGTTGTCAGAAAGCTGTAGCCCCTGAATCAGATCTAACCATACTGTAAATCAAATTTTACCAGAACATAGCTACATCTATTCATTTAATTATCAGCCTTAGCTGCTTTTGCAGAGTAGGATGGTAGTGACAAAAATAGTTTGGTTTGGAATGCTAAGATTATTTACTGACTCCTTAAAGAAAATTTGCTAAAGCATGCTATGGTGTGTATTTATTTATTTTGTTTTGTTTTATCCATCCATCCATCCATCCATCCATCCATCCATCCATCCATCCATCCATCGGTCTTTCTGTCTGTTTGTCTGTCTCTGTCTGTCTGTTTGTCTGTTAGTTTAAATATATGTTTCACATCTTTGTATTCCCCAGAGATCACTCACCACCTTCCTTCCCTGACCTCTCTCTCCCATCTCCCTCCCTCCCCTCCCCTCAGTTGTGTTCTTTAGTTTGGTGTTAGCTTGTTTGGACTTTTCCTCCTGGCCTTTTGTCTGTTTTTCCTATTTCCCATATATTAGTGAAACCATTTGGTTTCTGTCTTTTCCTTTCTGACTTGTTTCTGCTAATATGTTTTTTTCTAGGTACATCCATGTTATCATAAATTTGTCAAATTTGTCATTTTTAATTGATGAGTAATAGTCCATTGTGTATATACACTACATCCTTTTCATCCATTTATCTGTTTTGGGATATTTGGGTTTCCATGTCCTTGCAATTATAAATAGTGCTGCAATAAACATCCAAGCACAGGTGTCCCTTTGTATAAGTATTGAGGTCTCCTTTGGGTAGATTCCCAGAAGAGCAATTACTGGGTCAACTGGTAGTTCCATTTTCATTAGTTTGCGGGTCCTCCACACTGCTTTTCATAGTGACTGGACCAGTTTACATTCCCACCAGCAGTGTAAGAGTGTTTCTTTCCTTCTGCATTCATGCCAGCACTTGTTGTTGCCTGTTTTTCTGATGTGGGCCATTCTTACTGGTGTAAGATGGTATCTCGCTGTGGTTTTGATTTGCATTTCCCTGATTGCTAGTGACATTGAGCTTTATTCATGTGTCTGTTGGCCGTTTGTATTTCCTCTTTGGAGAAGTGTCTATTTAGTTCTTCTCCCTCCCTTTTTTGACTGGGTTTCTGTTTTGTTTTTGCTAAGTTGTGTGAATTCTTTGTGGATCTTTGTTATTATACCCTTATGATTTTTGTGGAGGGCAAAAATTTTCTCCCATTCTGTCGGATTTCTTTTTGTTTTGTCTGTTGTCTCCTTTGCTGTACAGAAGCTTTTTAGTTTTATGTAGCTGTTCATGTTTTCCTTTATTATTTTTTTTGGTCAGTGTAGATGTGTCCAGAAAGGGATTTCTGAATTGTAATTCATGAAGGGTTTTCCCCAATTTTCCTCTATGTATTTTATGGTTTCAGGTCCAAGTCTTTTGTTCATTGAGTTGGTTTTAGTACAAGGTGTGAAGGTGCTCGCCTGTCCATTTTTTTTCATGTCTTGATCCAATTTTCCCAGCACCATTTATTGAAGAGGCTGTCCTTATTCCACCATAACTTTTTCACTTCTTTGTCAAAGATTAGTTGACTATATGTATAGCTTTATTTCAGGGTACTCAGTTCTTTCCATTGATCTGATTGTCTGTTTTTGTACCAGTATCAAGCTGTTTTAATTAGTATTGTTTTTGAATTATAATTTGAAGTCTGAGGTAGTAACACCTCCATTTTCTCTTTTTTTGGTCAGGAGGCCTTTTTGATATTCAAGGTCTTTTGTTATTCCATATGAATTTCAGTAATTTTTGTTCTAGCTCTTTAAAAAATGTCATTGGAATTTTTATAGGAATTACGTTGAATCTTCAGATTGCTTTTGGTAGGATGGCCATTTGGTTAATGTTAATTCTTCCAATTAATGTGTAGGGAATGTCTTTCCATTTCCTTGTGTCTTCTTATATCTCTCTTAGTAGGGTTTTAAAGTTTTCTTTGTATAGTTCTTTCAAGTGTTTTGTTAGTTTTATCCCCTGGTATTTTATTTTATTTTTTGGTGTTGTGGTAAGTGGGATTTTTTTTTTTAAATTTTTTCTTCTTCTGCTTGACTTTTTGCATATAGGAAGACTACTTTCTTCTGTGTGTTGATTTTGTAACTGACAACCTTATTGAATTGGTTTATCATTTCAAGTAGTTTTTCTGTGGATTTTTTTGGTTCTCTACATAGAGAATCATATCATCTGCATATAATGATAGCTTCAATTCTTCTTTTCTTGTATTTTTCCTTTTATGTCTTTCTCTTGCCTTATTGTCCTCACTAGAACTTCCAATATGATGTTAAAAAGTAGTGGAGAGAGTGGGCAACCTTGCCTGGTTCCAGATCTTAATTGAAATGATTATAATTTTTCCTCATTTAGGATGATGTTTGCAGTAGGTTTATCACAGATGGCTTTTATTATATTGAGGTATGTTCCTTTTATCCCCATTTTTTCAAGACCTTTTGTCATGAATTGGTGTTGGGCTTTATCAAATGCTTTCTCTGCATCTATTGATATAATCATATAGTTTTTGTTTTTTTCCTTGTTGATGTGAAGTATTATGCTAATTGATTTCTAGATGTTGAACCATCCCTGTGGCCCTAGGATAAATCCCACTTGGTCATGGTGAATAATGCTTTTACTGCAGTATTGGATTCAATTTGCCAGGATTTTGTTTAAAATTTTTGCATCTGTCCATGGTCATTAGAGAAATTAGTCCATAGTTTTTTTTCTTAGTGCTGTCTTTATTTGGTTTTGGTATGAGTGTGATGTTTGCTTTGTAGAATGTGTTTGGCGGTTTTCCTTCTTTCTCAATTTTTTACATCGTTGTCTACCTTGTGGTTCTCTCACCACCCTAACACCTGTGAACCATCTTAATCTCTTGTGCCCAAACCCTCTTGTGCCCAAACCCCAACTTTTCCATCCTCCCCCTCTTTTGCTCTATGTGTCAGTTTTATTGACAGTTTTAAATTATTCTTGCCTATTTGTTTGTTTACCCTACATTCCCCCATAAAGTGAGACCATCCAGTATTTCTCTTTTTCTTTCTGGCTTATTTTTGCTAACATAATTGCCTCTAGCTCCATCCATTGCTGCAAATGACATAAGTTTGTCTTTTTGATTGAGGAATAATATTCTGTTGTATACATATACCACAACTTTCTGATGCATTCATCTGTTTTGGGGCATTTGGGTTGTTTCTATATTCTGGCTATTGTGAATAGTGCTGCAGTAAACATTCAGGTATAGGTGTCTTTTTGGATTAGAGTTTTTGTAACCTTTGGGTAGATTCCTAGATGTAGGATTCCTGGATCAAGTGGTATTTGCATTTTCAGTAGTTTAAGGGTCCTTCACACACCCTTCCATAGTGGCTGGACTAGTTTACATTCCTACCAGCAGTGTAAGAGTGTTCCTTTCTCTCCACATCTACACCAGCACTTGTTGCACCCCCTTCTTATTAGTGTGAGATGGTATCTCAGTGTGATTTTGATTTGCATTTCCCTGATTATTAGTGTTATTGAGCATTTTTTCATATACCTATTGGTCATTTGTATTTCTTCTTGGGAGAAGTGTCTTTTTAGCTCTTCACCCCATTTTCTGACTGGACATTTTGCTTTGTTTTTATGAAGTTGTGTGAGTTCCTTGTGGATCTTTGTTATCAGACCCTTATCACTTGTATGGAGAACAAAAAATTTTCCCATCTGGTTGGGTTTCTTTTTGCTTTGGTTATTGTCTATTTTGTTATACAGAAGCTTTTGAGTTTGATGTAGTCCCAGCTGTTTATATTTTCCTTTATTTTATTTTATTTTTTTTAACATTTGTAGATCTGTCCTGAAAAAGGTTTCTGAAGTGTAACTTTTGGATTGTTTTACCCTTATTTTCTTCTATATATTTTATGGTTTTAGGTCTTACAGCCATCTTTTATCCATTTTGAGTTCAATTTTTGTGTGTGGTATGAGGGAGTCGTCTAGATTCATTCTTTTTAATGTAACAGTCTAGTTTTCCCAGTACAATTTGTTGAAGAGACTAAGGAGTGAGACAAACCAATACCACAGGGGTCTCAAGTTCTCCAGGGGCAGAGCACCTGTTCTCTTGGGCTGGAGCACCCAGTCTCCACCTTCGTGTTTGTGAGGGGTAAGTGACAGGCAGACTCTAAGTGGACTTGGGGTGGTCCCCACCTACGGCTTACTTCTACCTCCACCAGACTTACACTAAGAAGGAGAAAACCAGCAATCCTGATGCAGACATCCAGGAGAGGAAAAGAGCAAATAATGGCACTGGATAAACTCATCAGCAGTGTGAAATTGTAAGTACACATGGTTGGAACTGCAAGAGACAAGCCTGAGAAACTGTTACAGAGGTCCACCTATACACTTTGGACCTGGGGAGCCTATTACCTTGTCCAGAGATGTGTGCAACATGAACAAAGCTCCCTCTCTCTCCAAAAAGAGGAGGAAAGCCAATAGATCACTGTGGCCCTATAGCAGAACTATAAACTTTGAGAAAGGACAGGAACTGAACCAACCACCTCCTGAAGCCTGTCCCCACTGGGGAAAGTATCCACTGTCAGTGTCTGGGAGTTTGGTCCCCAGCCCAGGATACCAGAGCTATATGGAACAGAAACAACACTAAGGGACAGACACTGGCAAGAGACAGTCAACATGACTGTCACCTCCACCATAGGAAGTACCACAACGGAGTCTGGAGAACCATGCCACACATCCACTCTGTGAGAGGTTCCTGACATGCAAGACCTGGCTGTCCACCTCACAGAAAACTGGAAATCCCAGCAGCCTGGACTGCTGTGTTTGAGAAACATAGGTTCTCACCCAGAAAAGGAGGATGCCACTCCAGGAAAAAGAGACCAGTGAGCCAAGCATCAACTAATTACTTACAGGGAGAGAGATGTTGGAGTAACCGAAGGGAGGAGGGAAGTGAGGGGAGGGTGACAAAGGGAGGGCCATAAAGTGACTAATAATTATACAAATATGACCAATGTTGTATGAACATTAAAAAATAAAATAAAAAATTAGGAGGGAGACAGATCTGTGTTTACCAATCTAAGTACATTTCAGAAACAGTGTTTAATGAAAATAAGTTGAGTACACTATATGCAGTGTTGATTTACATAAAAGAGCAAATCCATTAATGAAAATGATAGAATTTAATAATACTTGCATTATTCTTATAACTTCAAGGAACACCATGTATTGCAGCCTAATGTCTTTCTAGGGAGAACATTGAACATTTGAAATTGTTGTCAGTGTACTTAACCATATTTATATGAAAATATTTGCAAAGATATATGTGTCTTGCAAAAATTAAAATATAAACATAAAAATATATGTTATAGATATTTTTGCTTTTTTTCAGAACTGTGGAAGAACAACATTTGTTAGAAACTGTAAGTAAAGAATCTTCAATTTAAGATTGTACTTTGTTGTTAATAGATTCTAGAAATTGTGAGGATACATAATTTTAAAGAAAGAGCCTGTGCTTGCACACTTAATTCAAGAGATTACTATGAATGTGTAAGCTGGAAAGCTTTGTCTACACTTTTGACTTTATTAAACTTTATAATTTTTGATAATCACTACTGTTGAACTAAAATATCCCACAATCTTCCAAACTGCCTTGTATTGCCATTTCTTCCTTCCTTCCTTTTTTTTTTTTTTTTTTTGCCTCTTTCAATTCCAGTTTTAGCTTCAATACACAGATAAATACCAATGGATCAAATTATCATGAGTTAATGAGGACTTTCTTATTTTAATAAGTAACTTCTCTATATTGAGATGCTTGTTTTTCATTATTATAAAGTTATGTATATATATATTTCTTTAGAAATACAAACAAATGGAAAGTGATTTTCAAGTGCTATTAGAGGAAAAATTGTCAATGGAAATGGAAATACGAAAGCTGAAGAATTCAGAGGTTAGTCAATTGCTAGTGTCCAAAAATCATATATATTATATAAAAATCTATTATTTTGGGATAAAAATAAAAGGTAAACATTTCATAAGTACCTTTTCAATACTAGTAACTAACAGAGCTGCTCTTTAAAAATTAAGGATGCTATCTTCAAAATTACCACATAAACTACAGAAATTGAGAGAAAGCTATGAATGACAAATATGAAGCTTTAACATTCTGGAATACACTTCTAGAACAAATACTTAATTTTAATAAATGATCAATAAATTAGAATTTTCAGATATATTTTAAATACATGTTTTGTATTACAAGTATATAGTATATGTTGTAGTTCATTATACTAAGTAGAGTGAATGGAAATATCAATGGTAAGATTTGTTTTCTCCTTTCATTCTCCTTTGCCATTTTTTATGTAATTTATAAATTTTAAACTATAGGCAACAAATGGATTAGTAGTATATTTTTATTAATCACAAAAAACAGTTGTGTTTCAATATAAGCTCAGAATAAGGTGAAATAAAATATTCTAGAATCTACTAAAATTGTTACTTGATATTTCTTCCTTATTAGAGCAGAAAGTACCAGATTTATTGCTTAAGCCAGGAAATAGTAATCCTATAATGGTGTCACATAAGGTTGTCATATAATGTAAGTTTTATTTAGGTGCGTTTCTAAATAGGAACAGAAAATAAAGGTAAATACAAACAAATAACACTAAAGTACAAAACTATCATTAAACAATTGAATAGTCTCACTTGGTATAAGAATTTTGCAACACTTTTAATCACACACTATTAGAGCCATATCCAAAATAACTGGAACTTCTTAAATGACTTGAAGATATTCCAGTAGTTTCTGGTTTTGCTGTCTTGCATTTTTCTTTATTTAGGTTTGGTATATATAAGCCACAATTATTCTGCTCAAGCGCAATAGTTTTTACACAGTATTCTTGAATGTAAAATGGAAATCTCAGTAATGTATATTTTTCATATATTTAATTTATTGCCACCCTAATTATTTATTTCTGACTTATTTAAAATTACACAGACAAAGCAGACAAAGCAGACCAAGCAGACAAAGAAAGCAGTAAAAACAGAGAAGAAAAAAGACAGAGGAAAACATGAGAATCCAGAAGAGTAAGACATGAATATACATGTTAATATATTTATTGTTAATTCATATTTTTATGTTGTAAAGACAATTTGAAATTACATGAACATAACTTATTAATAAGTTTCTAAAAACATAACAGAAAATATGTAGTTTCATAAGCAAACACAGGGAAGAATAAAGAACTAAAATAGGTTAGATGGAAAGAATGAACCATGGAAAAGAGAATGAAATCTGTTTATAATGATTTGTATTATTTCCTTGATGTTCTGAGTAACCATTTGTGGTTTTTATATTAACCTCCTAGTGTGGACTTTGCATTTTTACTACATTTCTTGATTGTAGTTATTTTATAAAAACAGTTACCTGATTTTTATATGTGGGTTATTATAAAGTGATTTTTTAAGTGAAAATTTTCTTTAGTAATAGAATAATTTTTACATTTTTAATTTGTTCAAACCCCAATACAGATACATAGTTTTAAAATTTATGAATTTTTTTTATAGCTTTCCCCAAATTTAGAAAATAAAATCATCAGACAATTGATCTAGATATTTAAAGTAGAGGAGAAAAGATGAACAGAGAAGAAAAAATGACCAAGTGTTCTTTGAAAAGTCTTGCACTATCATTTCATATTTTAATCATACCATTGAGAAGTTACTTTGATAAGTGTCAATCAGTTATTTATTACTTAACCTATATGGGTATTATTATTTTAAAAATATGAATATTTTTGAACTTTAAAAATTTATATTAGCTAAGTACTTATCAGGAAAGCAAAATGATCATACAATTGAGAATATGACATATTTTAAGCCATTTTTCATTCCAGGAAGAATCTTCCAGTCAAAGTATCAAAATCAAAAGAGTTACAGAAAATCCAGGTAACACATGCTCTCTCTCTCTGCACTCATATTTGATTGATAAGCTTTTGATAATACATGTATAGACAACTTTGGTATATATGTGAATATAGGTGTCTGGGTTTGTGTGTGTGTGTGTGTGTGCATGTATATGAAAGGTCTTCCTAGGACATTTTTTTCCTTGTTGGTTAAATGTTCTCAGAAAGTTTTAGAAAATGGTAAATTTTGTATCAGCATATTAACTGTGAAGTTTATTATTTTACCATCATTTATTTAATTATAGGAAATATAGAGAAAAGACATATTTGGAACTTTCCAGTTATGTTATATTGAACAAGTTCCTTCACCTGTTTGAACTTCATAATTTAAAAAGACTTAAAAAATATAAGGAACAAATATGAAAAAGTTCTTCAGAATTGTAAACTATATAATATGCTCTTTATATAATGCAATGAAAGGAGTTTAAGCAACTATTATTTAATTTTGACATTTTGAAAATCAAATGGAAAATGTATTTTGGAAATATACTGGAAAATACAGTGAAACAATTGGAAATGCAATGT
The DNA here is from genome assembly GCA_004024945.1 of Uropsilus gracilis. NCBI lineage: Eukaryota > Metazoa > Chordata > Mammalia > Eulipotyphla > Talpidae > Uropsilus > Uropsilus gracilis. The sequence goes on from PVHY01000395.1 coordinate 156,471, forward strand.
AAAATATAATGGAAAAATGAAATATTTCATTTTGTTGTAACATTTTGCCACAAGTCAATATGTATCAAAATTTTTCTTTTGCTGCAAGTTAAATTTTTAATAACCCCTGAATCACATCATCTATTTTGGTGAGTGAGTGGAATGCCACAAATATGCTCCTGAATGTTTCAAGATTCAGTTTATGCAAATTTGGGGAAAAATGAGAGTACTGCTAGAACTATTGAATACCAATGTATAACTTTATGGTATTAGTTTTCCATTTCTGCATGATACATTCCTACGGATTTTTCAGCTTAAAACTACCTAATGCTTTCTCACAGTTTGTGGACTTAGAAACCTGAGCATGACTTAGAGATGATATCCTATATTCAAGTCTCACCAAATCACAAAGTGTTGTTGGCTAAACTCTATTCTGTTGTGTAACTTGGGGTCTTCCAAGTTTAAGATGATGTGGTGAATTTTAGTGTCTTGTAATTAAGAGTACTTTGGAAATCAGTCATATGGTCTTCTCCATTAGTTGTTTATATCACAGCAGCTTGCTTCTTCAAGGCCAATCCAGAGTGTCTCTTGTTTCCTGAGACAGTTTCCTATCACAGGAAAGACATCTTATGACTTTTCTACATAATGTAGTCGTATAAGGAATGGAATCTTATCATTTTGCATTATTTTGTAAGCTAGAAGCAATTCATAGGTCCCATCACACTAAGGAGTAGATTGCAGAACATAACTTCATGGATGAGATCATAGAAGTCATCTTAGATTTCTGCTTTAACACCAGTCTATGTTAGATACAGCAGCATCTTGTAAAAGGTGAAAGATTTATACGATCTGAAGAGAAACCAGAGTATAGCTACAGCAGCATCTTGTATGTATAGATACATTTTCATCTTGTATAGTTAAACATTAATTATAATCATATTATTAATACTAGAAGTTGGGTGGCTTAAATAGTAAACATTTGTTTCTCACAGTTCTCAAGGCTGAAAAACCCAAAGTCAGAACAACAAAGGATTTGGGGGTCTAAGGAGGAGTTGATTTTTGGCTTTTAGATGGCCATCTTCTTGTTGTCTTCACATGGGAGAAAGGGGGAGACAGTCCTCAGGAGTCTCTTTTATAAGGATGCTATTCTCATTCAGAGGGTACTGTCTTCATGATCTGATCAACTTCCAAAGGACCCACCTCCAAATACCAACACATTGGGTATTTATATTTCAATGTATGAATTTTAGGACACATAACATTCAGTCATTTACATTTTTCTATGATGGTATAATTTTTTCAAGAGAAGGTCTATAGATTTAATGAAAAAAGTTTTTTTTTAAATTTTTTGGTAATGAAAAATTTTAAAAGAATTTATGTTCCTCTTCTAAAACTCTATTGTGAACCATCATTCATCCAGTCCATTTTATAGAGATCAATAGAAGCTAAAAAGTGGCTTATTTTTATCAGAAAATTTGTAACCGTTTTGTTAAGTAAATTGTTAGTGAACTATTAACAGTGTTTCTCAGAATCCTGCTCATAATTTTTTTTTAAATTTTATACAATTTTATTTTGTTCTTTAGGTTACAACCTCTGTGTTATTTTCCCCCCCTCCCTCCTCCTCCCTCTGGTGCCCCTTCCATTCTCTCAAACCCCACTCTTTGTTGTTTATTAGCTGTGCTGAATCCATTAGTCTCTTTCCTATGTTAGTGTCTTTTCTCTGGGTGAGGGACTGCGTTGTTGGGTCCAGGTGAACCTTACTGTTAGATTTTCAGTCTTAAGTTTGCGTGGGGGTGGCCAGGTTATATTCATTTGTGATCTGTCCATGTTTTCTTGCTGCAGGCCATCCTCTCCAATCCAATCCCATCTTCATTGCTTTGCTGCTTTTCCTTATGGCTCTGGTGTCGGACTTAGGGGGTCTTGCCCCAGCCAGTGTTGGTCAAGAAGTTTCTCTGTGAGTTCAGGCTTCTGTGAGTGGCCTTTGAAGATCATCTCCTCTGCTTCAGTTTGCAGTTTTGATGTGGGGACCGTTATCCCCTCTTTGGTCATCCTCTCCTCTCCCGTAATGAGGGAAGGGTGTGTAGCCCCCCCTTGAATATATCTCCAAAATGAAGACCCGGGTCTTGGCCCGGCGAGCGCAGAAGTGTGCATGGTGACATCATGTCTCTACGGTTGTTTATCTGGTCTTACATGCACTGGTTCACTTGGTTGTCCATCTACTGTGTCCAGCTCAGGCCTGTGGGCTGGACTTTTGCCTGGTCCCTCACCCGTTCTATGTTGGGGTTGGCATTGCGCATATTCTGGTTCCTCTGAAGTTTAGCTGGAGTAAGAAGTAAGAGAAAGATGGAAGCCCCTCCCCCCCCAGCCCCCGCAAGCTCCCAGCGTGGGGGTGGGCCGACTGTACCACCACGCACCCTTCCCAGGGGCTGGGGGCTACACGGCACTGCCCATGCCGGCTGTAAGTGGCTGCCTGTCAGCAGCCACTTACTGGTGGGTGGGGCCTGCTCGCCCCACCCCATCCCCCCTCCTGGGGAACTCACCCGAGAGGCCTGACCCACCCTTGCTTTCCACTGGCAAGGGAGCTCTGAGAGCCAGGACCCAGGCTGCAGGCAGCCGCCTATCTGCCTCCTGCTCATAATTTATAATTAGCAAAAATATATTCAACGTTATTTCATTCAGGAATGGATAATAAAATCAGTTAATGTTATCGGTTGAAGTAGAAAGCTTATAAAATGTTTTGATAACTCATAAAACATTAGTATTTGAATGGACTAATTTTTAAAAATTAGTTGTTCATCTTTTGCAATCTTATTTTAGTGATTATTCTAAAATATAAATTATGTAAGTAAAGTAATATGTTTGGACTAAGATTACCCTTAAATTATACATATTGTATGTTGAAATGTAATGCATGGTTTACTTGCCAACTGTGTGCCATGGTATAGGGCTGAGTAAAAGATTTTGTATGAGTAAAAGATTTTTTTCTTGCTCTTCAAGGATCTCATGGATAGTATGTAGCCAGTGTCATACTTAGCCTAGTCATACTTAGATAAAATGACATGAAATATTTGTTTCTCTGTTAACTTTTTAGATTGCTCAATTGTTAAAAATATAGAGTGCACTTGTTCTAGCAAATATGTGGGTCATTAGCACTTAATCATAGGACATAAAAAAGGATAATTGTATTTATTTTTGTAGTCTGAAATTTTAGGAAATGTTAAATATTTTTCTTACCTGAATATATTGTGAGTTAAATCATCTACACCATATCTTTTAATGCTAGAGGTAATTACATTATTCCACTTTTAGAAGAGAAAACTCAAAGATGTAAGATAACTTTACCAGTTTTTGTAGAGTTATCAGATAAAGCTTGGTTGGAAGAATATTGCCCAAGGACCCACTGTAGTTATAAGTGGGGCTAAAATCACTGTAGACATTAATTCAGTTATTATCTTTCCATTTACCACTCTTTACATGAATTATCACCTTTCTAAATTTACAGAGACTTCATTTAGTTTCTTCTATTTGTAGTGCCAAGAACTCTTTCTGTGACAAATAATTCTTACTTGTTTTCAAATATGAAACTGCCAATACAAATATAAATAATAACTAATTATTCCATATATGAAAAAATGAAAAAAAATTGTTGCATATAACTTGACATAATATAAAGGAAAATAACTTATAATTAAATATTGAACGTTTTAAAAAATTTTATGTACCTTAAAATTAGATTGCATTTATTTTTATTGACATATACTATGCATAATATTACTTTTAAGTTGAACAATGTTAGCAAATATTGGAGACATTATATCCCTAAATAATTTCACATAATAAGTCTACATATAAATAGGTAATTATGATATATAATGAAAATAGAAAGGTTAGAAAAGATTTAGAAAGGAGAGATTTGTATGTAAAAATAATCCATGGGAAGATAAAAATTTGAAGGGTTAAAGTCTCTTTAGGGAAATTTAGCCCTTCAATAGGAATTTTGGATTTGGGAATAAACTATAGGAATTTTGGATTTGGGAATAAACTATAGTAGGTGTCTTGATTGAAACATATGTGGATAACACCAGTAGTTTGGATTTTGAGTGATGGATATACTGAAGAATATTAAGAATAACCCACCATGAACTTTATAAAGATCATCCTGCCAGCTGTATGAAAGGTATAATTTGGGGTAGACTTTAGACTTTACAACTAGGTATAAAAATTAGAATTTTTGCAAGAATTTAGCTCAGTGATAATCAAATGAGTAATTATTAGTTATATGAATTACTATTAAGGTAGAGTTATAAATAGGATTAGTTGTAATATAAATTTAATAAATTTATATTATTATAAATATATATTATAAAATTATAAATAATATAAATAATGTCAAATAGGAAGATTTAATTAAAAAACTGTATGTCTTTAATTGACATAATATTGATTCACAAAACTATCTGATTTAGGAAGATTAGATTTTATAAAATAATTTCTAATTAAGATAATAAAGGTATTTTTATCTATTTAAAATATATGTATTGAAATAATGTTGGTTTGAACTGTATATTTTTTAGGGTTATAGATTCAAACTTCTGTGATGGTGTTTTAATCACACTATGTCCACCACCCTGGTACCAATAATCTTCCACCATAACCACTGAATCCCTTCCCACTGCTGAACTCACCCTTCCCTCTACATCCTGTCTGGTACTCTCAGTTCTGCAGTTAGATTTCAAGGGTTTGTTTTTGGCTATTCTTTTGTTTTATTCGTTTTTTTCACATGAGTGAAATTTTATGGTTATTGTATTTCTCTGACTAATTTTGCTTGGCATATATTCTTGTAGTTCCATCCCATGTTAATACAATTGGTGAGATTTCATCTTTTTTTTTGCTGGTTTATTTATTTATTTATTTATTTATTTTTTTAGCACCACTAGCACCACCTCTTTATATAACAGCTGTATGACATTTCATTTTTTAAGAATTTTTTTATTCTTTAAATCACAACATTGGTGAATGGTTATTGGGATACCTCCCTCTCTCTATAATGCCCCCTCCATTTATTCAGACCCCTCTCTCTGTTGTTTGTTAATCTGTGCTAAGTCCATTAGTCTCTTTCCTGTAACAGTGTCCTTTCACTGGATGAGGGGCTGTGTTGTTGGGGCATGGTAGGTTTTCAGTCTTAACCTTGCTTTGGGCAGCCAGTCTGTGCTTATTTGTGATCAGTCAATGTTTTTTTATTGTTGGCTGTTTTCTCCACTGAGTTCTGTGTGTTGTTTTGATGCTTCTTCACCTTTAAGTTCTGGCATCTGGTTTAGGGGACTTTGCTCCTGCCATTGTTGGTAAAGAAGTTTCTTCGTGGGTCAAGCATCTGTGTCTGTTCTAATTTTTCTTCTTTCATTTGTGATCCTGTTTATTTGAATTGTCTCTTTTCTTCCCTTTCTGAGCTTTGCAAGGGTTTTATCAATTTTATTTATTTTTTCAAAGAACCAGCTTTTGGTTTTGTTGATCTTCTGGATAGTCTTTTTGGTTTCTAGGTATTTATTTCTTCTTTTATTTTCTCATTTCTTGTCTTCTGCTGGGTTTTATTTCTTTTGTTGCTCGCTCTTTTTCTAATGTTTTGAGTTGGTAGATTAGGTTATTTCTTTTGTTAGAAGGGTACAGGCATCTGTGGATGACTGTTGCCCATCATCTCCCTCCATTTGCCACTTTGCTGTGAGGCTGATACCCCAACTCTGTGGCCTTCCTCTCCTGTGGAGTGGTGAGGGGCACCTTACCCTATTAGATGGTATCTCGGTAATGGGGCTTTGGCTCCTCCAGTCCAGGTGAAGTACATATGTGTGAGTCTGTATTCACACATTCAACTGTATTCAACTTGTCCCTGTTTTTTTTTTTTTTTTTTTTTTTCTAGTCCCTCATGCACTGGTTCTCCCCATCACTTGTATTTTACTCAGTTGTGTGGGATGGATGTTTGCCTGGTCCCTCATTGATTCTATGACGATATGTGTATTGTTTGTGCTCTTCTTCCTCCTGAGGACAAACTAGAGTAAGGGTGAAATGGAAGGGCTGTGCTATACCACCCCCAAATGCCTCCACCCCCTGCTGTGGCCTGCAAGCTGGCACCTTCTTCTGCAGGGCTGGGCCAAATGGCCACACAGGTGCAATATCAACCCTCCTTAGGATGAGGGCTTGACTGCTCCATGTTGCGGCTCTCTGGGTTGACAGATGTCTGCTCCAGGCAGTCATCTGCTGGTCAACGGGGCTAGGACCCCACCCAGACCTCCCGGCCATGTTCACCACCCCAGGGGTCCTTCCTAGTTTTCTGTGCTGCCTTTGCTCCCTGCTGGGAAAGGATTCCTTTTAAGACGAGGTCCTTGGGTGTGTAGGCAGCCATGCAGCTACTTGCTGCTGGTTCAAGCCCCCAACTTGATTTCATCTTTTAGATCGCTGAATAGTATTCTATTTTGTATTTGTATGAAATTTTCTTTATTTACTCATTTGGTTTTGGAAACGTAGGTTGCTTCCATAGGTTACTTGCTTAGTGTAAAATGATGCTGCGTGAACAGAGTAGTGCATATCTATCTTTAAATTAATGTTTCTGCATCCTTTGCATAGTGTCAAGGAGTGGGATTGGTGGCCCAGAAGGCCAATTTATTTTTAATATTTGAGAAATCACCACACTTCCATAGAGGCTGGACTAGTCTACATTCTTTTCTTTTCTTTTCTTTTCTTTTTTTTTGAGACTAGGTCTTGCTATTTTGCCTGGTGAACTGCAGGCTCACATTGCCTGGGGTACCTACCACTGACTCAAGCGATCCCCAGCCTCTGCTTCCCAGGTAGCTGGGATTACAGGCACATGCCACCATGCCCAGCTATTTTTTAGAGACTAGGTCTTGCTATGCTGCCCAGGCTGGTCTCAAACCCGTGGACTCAAGCAATTCCTAGTCTTGGATTTGCTTAGTAAGCTGCGATTAAAGGCACGCACCACTGTGCCCAGCCCTAGTCTACATTCTTACCAGTAGAGTAACAGGATTACTTTTTCTTTAAACCAACACACCAACAATTGTTTCTGGTTTTATTAATATTGACTATTCTCATAAGTATGAATGGGTATAATGTTATTTCAATTTCATTACCCCAATGATACATAATGACATGTATTTTTTCATGTGTCTGATAATTATCAGTATGTCTTCTCTGGAGAAGAGCCTATTTAGAGTTTCTTCCCAGTTTTTATTGGTGATTTCTTTTCTACCTGTTAGGTTGTATGAGTTCTTTGAAGAGCAAGGATATCAGCCCTTTACTAACCCTCTCTGTGATGTACAAAACTTTAAACCATTGGTGTGGCATCTTTTCAGTGATAGTTTCTTTCACTATGAAAAAGATTTTTAATTAAACATAGACCCATTTTTAAATTTTGTTTTTGATTCCTTTGTTCAGTATATTTGAATCCCTCAAAACATTGCTGAAGCCAATGGCCTGGGATATTTTGTTAACTTTTTCTTTTATTTTATACTTTTAGGTCTTAAATCCAACTCCTTAATTCTTTTTGACCTAATTTTGTGTATGGTGTAAAATAGTGGTCTAGTTTCACTCTTTTGCATACATCTCTACAATTTTTTCAACATCATTTGTTGATAAAACTCTCTCCAATATGTACTCTTGTTTTTATGCCATAAATTGTCAATATAATTGTTTTATTTAGGGGTTGTTAATTTTATTCCATTGACTGATATATCTACTTTAGTGCTATGTTTTTTATTATTATTACTTGTATGATAATTTGAAGTTTAAAAGAATAATACCACTGTTCTGCTCTTCATTTTGCTTTGACTATTCAGTTTCTTATGTTACACATAATTTTAGCAACATTTGTTTTATTTTTCATAAGAAAGTTATTGAAATTTGAGATTGCAGTGAACATATATGTATTTGTTAAGATGACCATCTTAATAATATGAAGTCTTCTAATCTATGAGTGTTGATTATTTTCACATTTGACTTCTCCAATTTTTCTTAATGTCTTATAGTTGTTTTTATACTTGTCTTTTACCAGGTAATTTTATTCCTAAGTACTTATTTCTTTTGTATTTCATTATAAATAATTATTTTCTAGACATTTTTTCTCTTCTAGTCTGTTGTTTACATATGTTGCAGCATACTTTTGTATATTCATTTTGTAGCTTGCCACTTTATTTATTTGTTGTTTCTACTCATTTTTGAGGGGAATCCTTAGGGTTTTCTATGTATATTAATGTATCATTTGTAAATTAGTGACCCTTTCACTTCTTTTCCAATTGTCTCTTTCTTGCCTATTTGCTGTAGCTAGAACTCAATATTATGTTGAATGGTAACAATGAGAGTGAGCATCTTTTTCTTAAACCTAATGTGAGAGGGAAAACTTTCAGTTTTTTTAATCATTGAGTATGATTTTTTTCTATGGGTTTATGATATATTGCATTTATTATATTGAGGTGTGTTCCTTCTATCCCCATTTTTGAGTGTTTTTACCATCAAGGTAAAATGTTCTCTCTGAATGTATTGGAGGCAATGATAGCTTAATCTACAAAAAGCTATGAGCAGAGAGAAAGTCCCAGGAGTCAATGTTTCTTTTGGAACTGCCAAACTAGCCACCAGGAATCTAAAACTCCTCTCCAGCTGTCAGTGTTCTTTATAGTATGTGGTACTTGTTTAGTAGAAAAGTCCACCCAGGAAAGCCCAGAGATCCCAGATAAGGAAGGGGTGACTTTTTTTTGAGATGTCTAGTTAACCCCCAGCATCCTCAGATAAGTTAGATCACTGCCAGTTCAGCCATCAATTTTTCTTGCCAAATTGTAGTGGACTAGGATGAAAGGGGTAGTGTGTAAAATTTTTTTGTATAAAAATTTTGTAGCTGCTAAAAGATGGTATTGTAAACAAACTTCCCTGCTTTTTCTCAGGCATGGGTAAAATGGACTCTGCCCAACTTTCCAGACTGTGAAAATTCTTAGATATTGAATGTCTAAACACTGTTTCCAGATTGTAGGGCGTTGTAGGTACTTTCTATTTCTGTGGACATGTTCTAGTTGATGTATGTTTCCTTAATCTTTTTAATTTTAAGATTTAGACTATATTGGGATTAGTCTCTGTGTATCATCTATTATCTAGAGTGTATGGCATATTCCTGTTTGGCATATTCCTGTTATATTTAAGTGTCAAGTAAGACTGAATTGTGTTCAGGTTACTACAAATATCACATAGAATTGCTGGATTCTATTATATTTATGATGACTTGTATTATTTTTTCCCTTTACTATGTAATTAATAGTGTTGAGTACAGAAAAAAAATTGCATAAGCAGCAACTCAAATTGTATTTCAGTTCTTTTAGATTCTTCTGGACAGCTTTCTGGTGCATATATGACTTAGGGGTAAGGGGGAGATTTGGGCAGAATTTATGATTTTATTTGCTTATTTTGCTTTACTATATAATTAATATGGTTAAATATAAAACAAAAATTCTTTCCATTCTTTCTATTGTACTTTAGAGAAAAAAAAATGAACTAGAAATTCAGAATAGATTCCTTCGGGAAAAGCTGGTGCAAACTTTACAGGTAAAGAATATTATATTCTTTTAAAATTGTTGACAAATGAAGGAAATATTATAGAATGTATTGAGATAAGAAATTGTGTGATTATACAAAGGAAAAGTTAAGGATGGCTTGCTCATTCAAAAATCAATATATAATATAAAATTGCAGTAGCTAAAGCAATTATATAAAAGTTTTGGTGAAAATTGCAGAAATAGATTCAAGTGGAAACAATAATTTTAGTTTTCAGATTTTTTCATTGATAAAATACTCTGAAAAAGTTAATTGATTTAAAAAAGTCAGATCTCTGTGTCATATAATACACCACAATCAGTTACAGATTAATTCCAGAACCTAAGTAATAAATGAACTATGATGCTATTAGAAGAAACACTGTGTAATAGTTACATATTCTTGGCCTCAGAGCAAGGCTTCATGAGTATTATACTACAAAGGAATGTTATTATATTTGGCTATATTTCAAACTATTATTATGGTACAAAATCATGTGACATAAAGATGTTTTATGTAAAAAATCCTTTACAAATCTTCAAGAAATGAATCACTCTTCCCAGAAGAGACAAGACACAACTAAATCAGAATTTAGAAATACACAAGACAAATAAATCCATACAAATATATTGTCACACCAATTAGAAAATAAATGTAATTTAAAAGAACAGTGAGATAATTTTTTAACCCATCACATTGTTAAAAAGTTAAGGAACAAAAATTTAAGGACTACAAATATCTAATATTTTTGTGAATGTATACCTAGATGAGTAATCTTTCACATCTATTATTAATATAAATTGATACTTTTCTGAAGAAAGTCTATATAGCAAGTATCTTGAGAGATATAGATTTTTTTCTTTGAAGTGTTGCACTTCTAAAGTTGTATTGTTAAGGTGAAAATATACACAGAGATTTTGTACAAATATGTATAATATAAAATTTTTAAATTGCAAACATTTTAAAGTAACTAATGCCTATTGATGATAAATTTTTAATAAAGTTTGTTATTAAATGTACAGCTGATTTTCTGATTCAGATGTATAGTTATTATAAACATATTTATGATATTATTTAACAAAATGGCTTGTGTTTTTGTAAGTATGTGTGTTATGACCTGTCTAGATAAAAAAATTTAAAAATACAAGCTCATATATGTACTAGTTATATTTAAAAATAATTGAAAAAGGATATGCATTAAATTTTCACCAATGAGTTTTCTATTAGTGATAATATTATTTGTGAAACTATTTTTGTTGAAGTATATATCTTCTAACTATAAAAATACAGAAGTAACATTTTAATGAAAATTTCATTTTAGAAGATGTTATTTATGTTCCATGTTTTCCCTTTATTACTTACATTATATACATTAATTATCCTGGTTATACTCTCTCACTTTAACATTTATTGTGCTTGTATAAAATTAGAATTTTAAAAGTTAAAAATCTAGCCTGTGTATAAGAATAGTAAAAGTTTCTTTATACTCTTTCAGTTTATTTGATACCTGTTAAACTATGGAGTTGACCAGTGGTTTAACTTAGCTTTTTCTAACACAATAAAAATAAAAGTTGAGAAATAATGTGGGTAAAAATATATGCAGATTTCTGAAAATTGCAATATTAGTAAGAAAATGTCACTGAAATAATGCTTGATTAATGGTTACTTTTTAAAATAGGAAGCTGAAAGAGCAAAGAATCAACTAGCCTACTTTCTAAATGAAGGGAGGGATTTACTTAAAAGAGAGTCCAAAGGAACAATAGAAATGACTATTACTCAAACTAAAGTTCAAGATTCAGGAAATACATCTTTGGAGAAAGATATAATCGAAGAACTAATTAAAGATTCAGAAAGGCAAAAGACAAGTGAAATCCATGAACAGCTACAGGTAAGGAACTGAGAAGACAGTTGTTGAAAGTTTATTTTTTGTATTATTATTTGCTTCATTTTTCTATATTACTTTTAAAACTTCTGCTTTTTTTACCTTTTTCTTTTATCTGCTGTTTATATCAAATCATTAGTATCTTGACTACAAATCCATAAATATATTTGACTTTGAATAATCACTTAAGCATTTGAAATTTGAAAACTGAAAAAATAGTTCAAAACTGAAGATATTTTGCTATAAATTAATAAAATTAAATGTAAATATAAAAATAGGTAAAACACTATTGGAAATTAATTTGTTTCTGTTGCACAAAGAATTCAGAAACTGTTGATATTTGCACGGATTTGTAAATTTATTTTTCCTTATCAATATGCAAAGAAGTAACTCTGTATTTTGTTATATCAATTTTGGTACTGTGTATCTTTGGTAATAATTTACACAATACTATATTGATGCATAATGAAAAACAAGTGTATTGATGAGTAATGAAAAGAGTTCAAGAATTAAAGCAATATAAAGCAAGTACAATTACACTTGTTCTTGTTCAAGCCATTATCATTACTGTCAAGACCCTTGTTTCTGTAATAGAATTTTATATTCTTTAATATTTTTCCATTTTTCTCTCAGACCTTGAGTTTATGTGTACTAAAGCTAGCAGAGCGATCTTTTTTTAATCTCTGTAATGGCTGATTTTTTATTTAATTTTTAAAATTTTGTGTATATATACATATATATATTACATTATTGTGTACCCCGGGATTTTCTCATTTCCCTAACACCTGTTAACCATCCTACTCTTTTGTGCCCTCCACATCCCCCAACTTCTTCCCCTCCTCTCACTCCATCATTCAACCCTGTTGGTTGTTTCTAATTTTTCTTATTCATTTGTTTGTTTTTCCCTATATCCATCATATAAGTGAGACCATCCTGTATTTCTTTTTTTTTGGCTTATTTCTGCTAATGAGTCCTTCTAACTCCATCCATGTGCTGCAAATGCCATATGTTTGTCCTCCTTGATTGATGCATAGTATTCCATCATGTGCATGTGTACATGTACCACATTTTTTTCAGCCATTCATTTTGGGGCTTTTGGGTTGTTTCCATATCTTGGCAGTTGTAAACAGAGCTGCAATAAATATGCAATGAAAGTGTCCTTTTTAATTAGTGTTTTCATGTCCAGCAGAGTGAACTTAGCAAAAGTAAAAAATAAGGTAAAACTGAAAAAAGACCCAGTATTCTACCTTTAAAAAAAAATGAGACAATCACACAATACTTTGAAATGTATTTGTGTTTTTTCTTTGTAATTTTAATTGTGAAATACCTCAGTTTCTTTTTGGAAAGATGAATGGTGAAGGAAATTGCTCATAGGGAAAGAAAGCTATGAAAGTTGTTAGGTTTTTTGTATTAAAGTAAAGTTAAAAAAATATTTTAGGAAATTTAGGTTATTCTGAACTGACTCAAGACAAAGATAAAAGGAAAAACTACAATTAAAAATGTGCTAATTAGTTTATATCTGTTATTATAAAATATAAATTATATAAATATATTTTATTTTTATACAAATATACAAATATATTTTATATGAATATATTTGTGGTTATTTACATAATTTGTGTAAGATAACTATGATCACACCCATTTCAAAGATGAAGTTAAAGCTTGAATACACTAAGCAAGCTATTTTTTGATTTCTTTATTGTTCAAAAGCCTTATTTAATTACCACATGTTTTGGTTTGTTCTAGGATTCTTTTTATGGTTAATTTCTAACTTTATAGCCTTGAGGTCTGTAAAGGTGCTTGATACAATTTATGTTTTTGTATATTTTCTGAGACTTGCTTTATATTACAGTATATGATCTATTCCTGAAAATACTCCATGTGTAAGTGGAGAAGAAAATTATTCATTGCTTTTAGAATGGAAAATGTCCAGTAAATCCATATTTATTTCTTTGTTAGTTTTCTACCTGAATGATCTATTCCTTTGTGATAGTGGTGTGCTAAAATCTCCAGCTACAATTCTTACTGATGGAACTGATTGCATTAAGCAAAAAGCCTGTTATTTCTAATACTCTGTTTGAGAATTAGTTCTTTTGTATTTTAAAAATTGTTTATTGGGTTAGTAGTCCTTGTTCAGGAACTAGAAACGTTATTTTTATTAATCCCTTAGTGGAGGATAACATTTTTTTAAAAATTCTGTGAGGGTGATTCAAGATTTTATGAACTGTTTTTGGATATAACGAAGCATATTGACTATCATGTCACATCATCATTTAATTCTGTTCCTTTGTCTGCATAAATCAAATGAAGACCTATGGAAATATATTAGTAGGTAATATGTCGGTTAACTCTTGTGGCACAATGTATAATGACTTACATAAAAGAGAAACTTATTTTTTTATGGAAATTCCAGGGTCGGTATTTCTGTTAAGGATTCTTGCTCTATAAGATTTCAGATATTACAATGGAAGTTGCCATTTTATAGTTGGTACACTGAAGGAGGGGCTTAGAAATCTAGAATGATATGCCTAAGTAGTAAAGAAAATGAGTTTAACGAACTTTTTATAAAAAAAACTGTTTTAGGTGAAAAATATTTCTGGTAGAAATATAGAAACAACATTTATATTATATAGAAAACAGCTGTTATTTTCCCAAAAAGTTACTAATAAGTTAATTTATTTCCTAGTACTTTTTAATCACATACCTCAATAAGTGTATTTTGGGCATACATATTCAAAATCCTTTAAAAGCAACAATTTATAAATATAAAATGTACCATATTTGTATGCTGAGTATTAGTTCTAACATATTAACATACTGTTAGCACTTAAAGGAATTCTTCAAAAAAAATATTGCACATTTTAAATGCTTATATAATAATGAGTTTTAAGTGATTTTTATTTATTATAAGTATAAAACCATGTTGTTCTCACTTAGACATATGTCTTTTCCAATGACAAATAGGCAACTAAGAAAACTTATTATTTTTTTCTTTTGACACTCTGATCTACAAAATTGTTATATTTTAGTAAACCTCCTTGAATTATATCTTTCTAAATAATGTAATATAATTTTTTTTGTAAATGTTTGGTATATTTAAATTTAGTATTGTCTTCACCACAGCTCTCACGTGTCCAAAATGGAAATCCAATTGAAAAAAGGTAAAACATTTAAAAAATTTTTATTCTTTTTCCAATCTTTATCAATTTACATACTTACATGGTTAAAAAAATAGGCATTATAAGTTCAGTGTTATTGAACTTTATATCTTTCTTTACAGTATCACACTGTTTTGAAGTTAATTTTAAATAGAAAATGTTTGAAATGTATGATGTTGTTAAAGATCAATAGTTTTAGATGCTCTCAAAAATAAACATTTTAAACATTTGAAAATAAAGACCAGGTGATGCACAAACCCACTTTAAACTCCCATGGCAACAACAGACATTACATTTTAGATAGTAAGGTACTGACCCATATTTTGAAGTTATCATCACTCAGAGGTATGACTTTATTATGTAAAACAACTCACTGACTTATTTTTGTCTTATACTTTTTGTCCAGTTACTTTATATATTTGTATAGAAATGCACATAATAATTGAGTTGATTGATTCATCCAACTTATTAGTTTTTACTAGTGAGTCTGATTAAACTATTATGAGATTCTCAATTTCATTCATAAACCAGTTAAGTAGGAGACAATCTGAATCATATTCAGATATTTTAGTAGGGCAGCAAATTCCTCTTTATCAGTGAAAGTTAGGTTGCATTCCAAAGAGAATAAACTGTTTCAGTATTTCCATGCATTCACTAGAATGATTAAGAATTCAAACTCAATGTATGTTAGACATTTATTGCTTAATTGCACATAGTTTATTCCATAAAATTTTGACTCTTTTTTGACACACAAAAGAAGAGGTATCTTGAAGTATCCATTTCTCTTTTTCATGACTATTTTTATTATTTATAAATTTCAGACTCAATCTCAAGAATTGGGTAATAAATGTAATATTATTTTTTAAATATTATTTATTTATATATAAAGTTCACATCTTTGTAATCCTAGGGATTCACCTCCTCATCCTCCCTACCATTCCCCCCTTTCTCCCCTGCCCCAGTTTGTGTGCTTCAGTTTGGTGGTTAGCTTGTTTTGGCTTTTCCTCATGGCTTTTGTTAATTTTTTTCCTATATCCCATATATTAGTGAATTCCATTTGGTTTCAGTCTTTTTTTTTGACTTGTTTCTGCTAATCTGATTTCATCTAAGTACATCCATGTTATCATAAACTCATCAAATTTGTCATTTTAATTGATAACAAATGTAATGTTTAAATGTCAAAAGTTTTAAAAAGCTTAATTCCGAATATTTATAGAAGTTATTTTTAAAAAGTAGACTTTTGGTTATCTCAAGAGAAAGTTAGACATTGGTTTGTCATTTTGAAAACTATGTCATAAAGCAATAAATTTATAGTCATATATTTCTTTATATTATAAATATTTATGGTCAGAATAATGTAGTTTATTTAAGAAGGTATGTAAATAGTAAATATCTTTAACTTAGTTGATGACAGCTTAACCAGCTTATGAACTGTGTAGAAACAGAAACAAAAAAAAAAGCATGAAATTAATATTAACATTATGATCAAAGTAGAAAAAAAACTGAGGTAGAACTTGGCATAATACTTTAGTTTGTCTGTGGAAGCATGGTGAATTATAGGTTTTTGAAATGCTGGAAAACTGTAATTTATTACTTTAAGAATATTATGTGATAAGTTTTCATGTGAATTATTTTAGTATTTTTTTATTTCCTTGGATTTTATTTATTTTTTACAGTGATTATTATTTTATTCATTTTTTACATCATTGTATTCCCCAGGGTTCTCCCACCACAGTATTACCCATGAACAATCATCTTGAGCTTTTGTGCTCATCCCTTCCCTGATTTCACTTTCCCTTTCTCCCCTCTCTCCCATCCCTAGCTGTTTGCTATAGTTCTGTTGTCATCTTGCTAGCTTTGACTTTTTCTTGTTCTCTTGTTTGCTTTGCCAATATCCCATCAACAGGTAAGACCATCCAGTTTTTGTCCTTTCCTTTCTGGCTTACTTCTTCTAGTATGATTCCTTCTAGGTTCATCCATGTTATCGCAAATGCAACATTTATTTTTTGATTGCTGAATAATACCCATTGTGCAAATATACCATAATTTTTCATTCATTTTTCAGTTTTGGGACATTTGGGTTGTTTCCCAATCCTGGCTTTTGTAAATAGTGTTGCTATAAACATGTGAGTATAGGTGTCCCTTTGAATTAGTGTTTTGGTATAATTTAGGTAGATTCCCAGTAACAGAATTGCTGGATCAAATGGTAGTTTCATTTTCAGTAGCTTCAGGGTCCTCCATACAGCTTTCCATACGACTGGACCAATTTACATTACATCCAGCAGTGTAAAAGTGTTCCTTCCTCCCCCCACATCTACACCAGCACTTATTGTTACCTATTTTTTTGATATGAGTCATTCTTATGGGTGTAAAATGATATCTTATTGTGGCTTTAGTTTACATTTCCCTGATTATAAGTGTTGTTGAGCATTCTAGCTAAGATAATAAGGCAAGAGAAAGACATAAAAGGAATACAAGTAGGGAAAGAAGAAATGGTATGATTATATGCAGGTGACATGATTCTTTATGTGGAAACCCCCCAAAAATTCACAGAAAAACTAATCAAAACAAAAGACCAGTTCAGTAAGGTAGTCAGTTACAGAATCACCACACAAAAATCAGTAGCCTTCCTATATTAAAAAAATCAGTCAGAAGAAGAAATTAAATAAACTACTCCATTTACTACCCCACCAATGAAAATTAAATACCTGGGAATAACCTAACAAAATACATGAAACATACAAAAAAACACATAAAACATTTTAAAAAGAAATAGAAGTAGACACATAAAGTAATAGAAAGACATCCCCTACTAATGGATTGGAAGAATTAACATTATCAAAATGGCCACCCTACCAAAACTATCTATAGATTCAATTTTATATGCAATTCCAATAAAAATTTCAATGACATTCTTTAAAAGAAATAAAACAAAAATTATTGACATTCATATGGAATAACAAAAGACCTTTAATAACTGAAGCATTTCTGACCAAAAAGAGAGAGAATGGAGGTATTACAGTCCCAGACTTCAAATTATATTACAAAGTTATAATAATTAGAACAGTATGGTACTTGAACAAACACACATACAAACCAATAGAACAGAATTGAATGCCTAGAAATAAAGCCACACATGTATGGTCAACTAATCTTTGATAGGGACATTAACATATATTGGAACAAGCATGCCTCTTTAATAAACAGTGCTGGGAAAACTGGGCTGCTACATGCAAAAGAATGAATCTAGACTACTCTCTTACATCATAAACAAAAATCAAGTCAATATGGTTAGAAGACCTGCATGAAAGACCCGAAACTACAAAATACATTGAAGAAAACATAGGTAAAACACTCCATGTCCTTTACTACAAAAAAAAAAAATCTTTCAGGACACATCTATATATGCAAATAAAACATTAACAGCTGGGCCTACATCAGACTAAAAAACTTCTGCACAGCAAAAGAGACAATAATCAAAACAAAAAGACACGCAACCTAATGGAAAAATTTTTTGCACTCCACTCAACTGACAAGGGTCTAGAATCTAAGAGCCACAAAGAACTCACACAACTCAACAAAACCTAAGCCAAAATCCCAGTCAAAAAATAGGGAGAAGAGCTTAAAAGACAAGTCTCCAAAGAAGAAATACAAAAAACCAACATTCATGAGTTATTTAATACTGAGAATTTAGTTTCTTTTGCTGAATGTCATAGTGCATTCATATATTTGGTGAATATCAGAAAGCAAAATAAAATTAGATTTAGCAAAAATATTTAAAATAATCTCAAGTATTTGTGAAAACATAGCAATAACTATTTATGAATTTTGGGGAAAATATTAAATGGACATTATGATAATGTTAAGAGTATTGGCTCATTTTACTAAAGTGGAAAGTCACAGAAATGATAACATAAGGGAAAGTGAAGTAATGGAAGAAGTATTGGAAGGGAAACAATGTATTGAAGATGATAGGGAATGTAGGAAGTCAAGAATAGAGAAAGATAGCAATGTATATAAGTAATTTCTCTTGACTGACCATTTTTTTAAGAAATGTTGATATAATATTAACTAATTTCAGGAGGAATAGTATTTCCATTCATCTAAATTAATTAAGCTAGTTATTATGGGGACCTTAAAGATGTCAGCTATACAGAGGTCCTTGTCTTCATTGAATTGACATTCTAGTAAAAGAGAAGATATGCAATTATAAGTTGAGTATAATGGAGAAGATGCATGTTGTAAGCAGTTGTAAAGAAACTTCTGTATTAATTAGGAGGGAAAGATGTTTTTGACTGACTTGAAAATAATATAACATTTAAATTAGAATGAGCAGTTGGATTGAATTTTAACAGAGAAATATAAGGGAGAAGTGTTCAAAATTAACTGAACAATTAGAGCAAAAATAAAGTTATTTATTTTCTATACAAGCTGCTAGAGTAATTTCTTTTAGTCTAGACTGAGAACAGTGGAATATATTTCATGAAATAGATTGCTCCAGCTTGTTGGATTTTATAGAATTATCCTTAATAGTTTCAATATTTCAATATTGAACTATATTCCAATAGTTCAATAGTTCAAATATGAAAAGATTTAAAATATTGAACACATGCCATAATTTTATTCATAAAATTTGATTTTAGGATAATTCTTGAATCCTGATAGAATTTCTAAAATACTTTGGAAAAGTCTTCCAAATCTCCAAAGAGTGGATGGAAAAGAAGAGAATCCCACTTGAATTTACAATATTAGATAATATTGTTTATAATAAAGAACTTTTTTTTACATTTTGCAAAATTTAGCAATTAATTTCAGCATAGAGAATGATTTATATCAGAAATTTAATCACACACAATAGATATTACTAGCTTATTGTTTCATGTCATATATTATTAACTTTTCTTAAATAATTTACACCCTTGACATTCACACCTTTTAGAAATAAAAATATAAACTAGTTTCTCAGTGTTTTAATTTTGACAGTCACTCATACAACCTACTTCTTTATAACTCTTTAAAAATTTTTAAAAAGCATTCCTCAAATAGTGATTGTAATAAAGCATAAAAATATCTATAGAAAAAGAGGAAGTGAATAGACATGCATTGATTTTCTGCATAAGTTAGATGATTACCTACAAATCTTACTGCTTTATTCATTAAACACATATTACCAGTTTTTTTTTGTCATCTTCTATGCCAGAAACTCTACAGGCATTAGTTTTTACTGAAAATAATAGAGGTAAGATCCCCAGTGGTATTTACATTAGAATGGAAAAGAAAGTTAATAACCTAGAAACTGATGAAGATAGTAAAACCTATTTTTTGGTAGGAAATTACAGGGAAGTTTAATTTAAATTGAGTAGACAAGAAAGGTGTTATATATCAGGAGAAAATTTGTAATTATGGAATAAAATACTATTAAATATTTTTTCTCATTCTATTATTTTTATCAGAATAAACTTCTGCAAGTGAAAATTTTGTATATCTTTAAAAACTGTAGACTCTTCCTAATTTCATTAGTTATCTGTTATACAATGAATAGATTAGTAGTGACCCAAATTGTAGGCATAAGTAGATTTTATAGAGGAAATCTTATAAACTAACACAGTGGAGTGAACTCTATCACCTGAACTATTGCATCATAGAGAGCACAGTTGTATTTACTATGACACGGTGTTATTCCTGCTTGGTGGAATGATGGTTTTATTAGAAAAAGGCAACACCTGTTAAAACTAGAAATCAACTACATGAAGAGAGTACGGAAATCCCCATTTCAGAGATTGAAGAACACACTCCTGGAAAGATCAATCCTGAAAGATCATTGAGTTAATGAGGAAATAAACAAAGAAATTAAAAAATGCCTTTTTGACTAATGATACTGAGGACAACCTTCCAGGACATATAGAACATTGCCAAAACAGTATTAAGAAGAAAGTATATAACAATATAGGCCCACATCAAGAAACAAGAAAGAACCCAAAGAAACAAACTAATCTGTCATTTAAAGGAAAAGGAAAAGAGCAGTGACAACCAAACCCCACTCCTCTTCCAAAACTAGTAGAAGAAAAGAATTAATAAAAATTAAAGCAGAAATAAATGAAATAGAAACAGAAAAGACAGTCCAAAAGATCAGTGAAACCAAAAGCTGTTTTTTTGAGAAAATAAACAAAATACTCAAACCTCTAGCTAGGCTCACAAACAAAAAGATTATGGTCTTAAACATCTATTTGCTTGGGAGAAAAAGATACAGTACTCAGATCTTTAGACCTGATAAATGATTTTGCAAGTGGGAAGATATTCTTTATACCTCTTCATTGATGTTGAAGACTGTCATGAAGAATGATGTCAACATATTTACAGGAAGTTGTTAAAATACAAGTTCATAAATATAGTATTACATTGTAGTGTCTTAACATGGAGTGGTGTCATTGTGGTTCATGGGTAACATGATAGTGGGAGAACTCTGGGGTATACACCAATGCAAAGAAAAACATGTATATAATTTTAATCAAAGAAAATTTAAAAAAACGGGGTGATTACTAGAAAAAATCTTAAAGTAGACAAAAAGTGACAAAAATTTGGTAAGGTTGTTTTTGATAGTTTTTGATACCAAAAGATGGAGATGGGCTTTATCATTTTTTTTGAGTGAATATGGCTGCATGACACCACCTTTATATTCTCTTTCTCCCTTTTCCCACCTCTTATCCTCCTACAGTTGTGCCTTTCTTTAATCATCTAAATAATAGGACTTCAAAGTATGCTGTCTCCAGTTTTTAGAAATATCACATTGACTGATGTGAATTTGAACAGTACTGCTTTCATGCCTTCCTAGTCTTTTTCATTATTGTTTTCATTCAAGATCTTTCCTTCAGCAGAAACATAATGGTGTTATGCAGTGTCCCTAAATGGTTGTTGGAAACAGTAGAAGTGAGAATGTTACCATTATAAATGCATTTTTAATCAGTATGTAAGGCATTGTTCTTAAATTGCCATACATTTCTCCACTGCTGGAATTGGACCATGTGCCTGTGTATAATCAAGTGATAAATGATATTAACCAGTTAAATAAAAAATCTTTAAAGTATTTTGCTTTTTCTTTATAGGTAGTAGTAATGTTAGTGGTGAGAGTGTTGGTTTCTGTATACCGGTAGGTGGATTTGTAAAAAAAAAACCATCATTTTATATTATGCACTTAAATTATTTTTATGCTTTATAGCCTAGTAAAAATAGTCCTTTAACAAGGGGCTTCCAAAACACCTCCAATTCACAACTAGTCATCTAAGATTGAAGTGCCCAATATATCTATTAAGTTGTTGAGAATGAGATGCTGTCTTGATTTAGGAATATATTTCATGCTGAAACTGTAAGAAAAGTTTTTCATAAAATAATGTCTCATACCATCTTACACTTTTATGCTCAGAATTATCTGCCCTACCCCACCCACCTTTTTCCCTATAGTCCAAAGTCTGGCATTTGAAATTCACTCTAAATTAACTGCTGTAGATAAATAGTAATCATTATATTGTAAACTTTTGTTTCCATAAGTTCAGAACTCAAATTATTTAGATTTTTCTATAAACTTTAGGTAAATTACATTAGCTGGATTACTAGATGCTTAAAATGTTGTTTTTTCTAGGGAAAGGAAAGTTTAAAAAAAATTCTGTAGAAAATGAATAGTTTGACCAATGTCATTTAAGCTGGAATACTAGGACAAGAAGAATAAATTTGAGACTGTGTAGGCAAACCATGACATTTAGTCACCATAGTTTTGGGGACTCTAAAGCAGACCTTGTGCCAATTAGCAGAAAATAAACACCTCAGACCTACTCATAGATATTTATTTTCATTCTGAAATAAAATTATGAAAAGATAACTTTAGAAAAAAAATTTATCTAAAGGACAACCTCAAAATCATCTTGTGCTTTCCTTTAGTTTACTAAATCTTTCTTAGTGTGATCTATCACAACTTTGAATAGCTCTTATATTACTTATATTAAGTATTTTGTAACTTTTACTTATTTCTGTCTGTTTATTTTAGATTCCAGAAGATATGTAATCTTCAACTTGTCAGCTAGTTTCAATTTCATATTTTGATACTATTAATTAAAGATTAATTATAATTGCATATTAAATAGTTTTATAGATTATGAAAATGATTCTTTAGTTACAAATAAAAATTTTCTTTCTATATTCTAATGTCATGTTTTATCATTCTAAAGCTCAGAGAAGAAAAGAAGTAGCTCTGCTGTTTCAGACATTTTACAGTTTCTCAAGTCTCCTGATGGACAAGCTGTTTTAAAGAATTCAAATGAGGTTTCTACTGAAGAAAATCTTTTATCAAAGTCCCATTATAAGTCTTATACAACAGAATTATCAGGAAAAGAAAACTCAGGTTTACTGTCTTCTGAAATATTACTTCAAAAGAATAAAACAGAGACAGAATCATTAAGGTCACCTTCTATTATTAAAAGAAAGCTATTGAAAGCTGGTGTTGAAATGGTAAGATACAGTGTAAAACATAAAAACTCTATTTTGACTTGCTAAACTCCCTCAATATTTTGAATAAATGCTCATTAAAAACTCATCAATATTATTTAGGGGTTAAAAATTTGCCTTCTCAGTATGTTTTATAGTTAGATTAAGTAACTATAGAGTCAAAGTAAGATTTTTAACATGAATATTTCTACTATGTGTTGGTAAAAATGTGGCTTAGAATTTAAATGATAAATAACATACAATTTCTAGTTGAGAAAGGGAAATTTTCACTTCAGTTTCATTTACAATAAAAGGTATTTATACAGTAAAGTAATTGTGATATAATTTTATCTTAAATTATATCTAAAAATTATCAGAATTAATTTTGACAAAAGTATACAATTAGGCAGTTCTTAGGACAAGAATAATGGGTAAAAAGAAATAATAAAGCTGAATACATTTGATATGTCTGCATAAAATATTTTTATTTTAGAATCATTAAAATGGCTTTGTGACAATCATTTTGTTAGTCATTTAAATTTGTCTAATGATTGAATCATGTTAAAATAGAAGGTAGATTAATATAATAATATCAATATTGTTTACTTGGGATTATTCATAATATAAAGTATCACAGTATTGTCTGGATTATCTTCACACTATTACGTGTTTCCCATTGTCTCTCACATTCATTAGTTGTCTTCATTTTTCATTTGTGATATTCAGGAAATAATTAAAAGTAAGTATTTTCATGATTGTATTCAAGATAAGTGTACAAAACTTGTTTTCTCTCTAAAAGAAGGTAATTCAATTTCCAAGGCATATAGTTGGTAATTATTACACCTTTCATTATTAAGGCTGATGTTTTCCTCTTTTTGTTTTGTATGTTTTGCTGGTAAGTCTGAAGAAGAAACTTACCAAGAAGAAGGAGAAAATAAAGGTAAAAATTTTATTTTGCATAAAATAAAAATATGATTTTCTGTTCCCATGGTGTAATTGTAAATAAATAAACATTATTATCAAAAGAACATATCTTTAGGTGATTTTTAGATAACATGGAAATATATTGACCAATATATAAAAATTAATTTGAAGAGTTAATATAATATTACTCAGAGAATCTATTTATAAATGACTATCTGTGTAAGAAAATAATAACTTTGCCTCAACTAAATTTGGAATTATAAATTTTTAACATAATAGTATACTAAAAATTCATTAGAGCATGAGGAAAAAAATCTTATTGATTATGGTAGGAATAATTTGTAATTTAACTAGATTCTTCGGGTATTTAAGGTATAATATACGCAGAACACTAAAAAAATTGTTTTTCCATTTCTTGTTTTGCGTTTACAAAACAGACTTTTTTTGTATTTGTACACACTTTCAAAAAACAAACTCATTGCGCTGGACTAAACTTTCAAAAGGAAGTTAAGTGGCTATAATAGAGTGTAGAAGGATCACTCTTCATTTGTGCCTTCAAATGAAACTGCTTCTCTGTTTTATCTGTGATTGGTTATCTGATATAACTATTCCTTATTATGTCAGGATGTTTTTTTTTTAGTTCAAATATGAATTTTTAGCTAGTTCATTTGATTTTAATCAACCAAAATTTATTCTAGCAAATTGTGTGTAACATAAATATGATATTTTAATAATCTTTTTTGTGTTCCCTGTGTTTTTATTTTATTTTTATTTTTTTATTGAAGTGCAGTTGGTTTACATCCTTCCTAGTGTTTGGAAGTATAACATTTAGCAACAGGCAGTGTAGCATACCCACCACCTAAATGCTCATAATCTTCCACCATAGTCCATTGTGCCCTCCTCTCCCCACCTGGATGCCTCCATTTTATGGTCAGCTTAGAAGGATGGTTTTAAAATTGTTTTAGTCTGACCCTTTAACTAGTTTTTCTATATTCCACATATAACGGACACATTGATATTTAACTTTCTCATTCTGGCTTATTTTGCTTAACATAATCCCTTCCAGCTCTATCCACATTGCTGCAAACGGCATGAGTTTATCTTTTTGTATCACTATATAGTATTTCATGACATGTATATCACATATACTTGATCCACTCATTTGTTTTGAGACGTTTAGATTGTTTCCATAGCTTGGCTATTTTGCTCTTGTAACAATATTAACTAACCTAATCCAAGTGCCTGGGATGCCTTTCCATTTTCTTAGTTCTTAGTTATTCTAGCAATGTTCGTTGGTTTTCAATGTATAGTTAATAGAAATTATTGGTGAAAATTATTCTTGAGATTCTTATTATTTTTGATATCATTGAACATGTAATTTTTTCTTAATTTCATATTTAAATTGTTTATTGCTAGTTTTTAGAAATCCAGCTGATTTTGCTTGCTGATCTTGTATGTTGATGCTGCTGAAATTATTTATGTTTCTGTGTGAAACTTTTGGGATTCTCTTTTTATAAGAATATGTCATCTGTGAATAGATTTAGTTTTGCTTTTGCCTTTCCATTTGAATGTCTTTTGTTTGCTTTTATTTTCTAAATGCTCTAGGATCATTTTCTTGTTCATCTCTCAACTTAGGGGGAAAGCTTTCAGTCTTTAACCAATGAGTAGGAAAGATGTGGGTTTTTCATATTATGAAAATTGCCTTTAATTTCTTGTGTTCTGAGATATTTTATTTTTATTTCTGAAAGGGTATCAAATACAAATATTTTGTCAAATACATTTTCTACATCAATTTATATGGCCTTCTGCTTTTTCCCCTATTAATGTGGCATATTAAGTGTATTTTCATTTATACTGGGATTTTATTATTTTTAATAAAAGTAACATTATATTGTAACTTTACATAAATTTATCAGTGACCAGTATGTGCTCATCATTGAGTATCAATATATTTGTCATTATTAAGCTCACAATTAAGAGTCCAAGTCTCACCATAACATTGTGCCTTTCTCCCATTTCCCATATCTCTCCCGCTTCCCTTCCCTTCTGGTGATCACTGGTTGCTCTTATAGTTCAAACATTTACTTTTTTTTTTTAAACTCACCATTTTTATTTTTATTTATTTATTTATATATAAATTTCACAACATTGTAATCTCAAGAATTTGCCCCCCTCTTCCCCCCTTCCCTCCTGCTCAAAATTGTGCACTTCATTTTGGTGCTTAGCTTGTTTTGACTTTTCTCAAGGCTTTTGTTTATTTTTTTTCACTATATCCCATATATTAGTGAAACCATTTGGTTTCTGCCTTTTTCTTTATGGCTTGTTTCTGCTAATCTGATTTCTTCTAAATACATCCATGTTGTTATGAAAACGTCAAATTTGTCATTTTTAATTAATGAGTAATATTCCATCGTGTATATATATATACCACATTTTTTTCATCCAGTCATCCGTTTTGGGGCATTTAGGTTGTTTCCATGACCTTGCAATTATAAATTGTGCTGCAGTAAACATCCGAGCACAAGCGTCCCTTTGTACCCACATTGAGGTCTCTTTTGGGTAGATTCCCAAAAGAGCAATTGCTGGGTCAAATGTTAGTTCTATTTTCATTAGCTTGAGGGTCATCCACACCCCTTTCCATAGTGGTTGAACTAGTTTACATTCCACTAGCAGTGTAGTAGTGTTCCTTTCTCTCCACATCCTTGCCAGCAATTCTTGTTGCCTGTTCTTTGGATGTGGGCCATTCTTACAGGTGTAAGGTGGTATCTCATTGTGGTTTTGATTTGCATTTCCCTTATTACTAGCAATGTTGAGCAATTTTTCATGTGCCTGTTGGCCATTTGTATTTCCTCTTTGGAGAAGTGTCTTTTTAGTTCTTCTCCCCATTTTTTGATTGGGCTTTTTGTTTTGCTTTTGTTTAATTGTGTGAGTTCCTTGTGAATCTTCGTTATAAAAACCCTTGTCACTCATGTGGAGGGCAAAGATATTTTCCCATTCGGTTGGGCATCTTTTAGTTTTTTCTGTTGTCTCTTCTGCTGTACAGAGCTTTTTAGTTTGATGTAGTCCCATCTGTTTTTGTTTTCCTTCATTTTTTTGCCATCTGTAGATGTTTCCAGAAAGGGATTTCTAAACTGTAGTTCATGGAGAGTTTTGCCCAAGTTTTCCTCTATGTATGCTATGGTTTCAGGTCTGATCTCTAAGTCTCTTATCCATTTTGAGTTGATTTTTGTACATGGATTAAGGGAGTTTTCTTGGTCTATTTTTTGTATGTCTTAGTCCAACTTTCCCAGCACCATTTATTGAAGAGGCTATCTTTGTTCCAAGGTAACTTTTTCACACCTTTGTCGAAAATTAGTTGTCGAAAATTAGTTATATATGTGTGGTTTTATTTCAGGACACTCAATTCTGTTCCATTGTTTTGACTGTCTGTTTTTGTACCAATACCAAGCTGTTTTAATTATTATGGCTTTGTAGTATAGTTTTAAGTTTGGAATTGTAATACCTCCATTTTCTTTTTTTTCTGGTCAGCAGGCTTTTTGATATATGGGGTCTTTTTGTTATTCCATACAAATTTCAGTAATTTTTGTTCTATCTCTTTAAAAAATGTCATTGGGAATTTTATTGGGATTGCATTGAATCTGTAGATTGCCTTTGGTAGGATGGTCATTTTGATAATATTAATTCTTCCAATCCATGAACAGGGAATGTCTTTCGATTTCCTTATGTCTTCTTCTATCTCTTTTTGGAATGTTTTAAAATTTTCTTTGTATAGTTCTTTAACATTTTTGTTAGGTTTATTCCCAAGTATTTAATTTTTTTTTTGGTGCAATGGTAAATGGGTTGGTTTTTCTGATTTCTTCTTCCTCTGTTTGACTTTTTGCATATAGGAAAGCCACTGACTTCTGTGTGTTGATTTTGTATGCTACCTTACTGAACTGGTTTATTATTTCAAGTAATCTTTCTGTGCATTTTTTTGGGTTTTCTATATAGAGAATCATGTCATCAGTATATAGTGATAACTTCAGTTCCTCCCAAACATTTACTTTTGTTTTATTTAGTTCAGCTGTGTGTTTTCTCTACACTACATATGAATGAAATCATAAGGCATTTGTCTTTTTTTGTTTGTCTTACTTCAGTAAGAAAATTCTTCTAGCTCCATTCATGTTGTTGCAAATGGCAAAATTTTTTTTAGCTGAGTATTATTACGTTATGTATATTTACCACATCTTTATCAATCTGTGAACATGTAAATTTTTTCTAGTTTTTGGCTATTGTATATAGTGTTTCAGTAAATATGGCAGTGTGGATATCTCTTCAAATTAATGTTTCTGCATTTTGCTGGTCAATATCCAGAACCAGGATAGTAGATCACAAGAAATTCCTATTTCTAATTTTTTTTGAGAAATCTCCTGCTTTCCATAATGGCTATCCCAATATATATTGCTACCAACAGTGTGCCCTTCTCTTCACATCCTTTTCAACCCTTCTTTCTTGTCTTTTGGATATTAGCTATTCTTGTAGGTGTAAAGTGATATCTTGTGATTTTGAAATGTTTTTCTCCAATAAAAAGAGACGATTAAAACTTTGTTTTATGTGACTATTGACCAGTCATATGTCTTTTTTGGGGAAGTGTATCATCTACCATCTTTAATCATTTTTTTATTACTGAGTTTTAGGAATTATTTGTTATTTTGGATATTAACCCCTTGCAGATATAGTGAAAAATATATGTTTTTCCATTTGGTAAGATATCTTTTCATTTTGAAATGTTTCTTTTGCTGTACAGAAGTTTTTAACTTTATTGTGGCCTTATTTGTTTACTCATAATGTTTTCATGCTATTAGAATCAAGTACCCAAATGTTTCTCCTAAGGTTAATGTCAAGAGCATATTACCTATGTTCTATGTATTTTATGGTTTCAGTTTTTACATCCAAGTATTTTTTAATGCTGGTTTGTTTACTTTGTTTTTATGGGTAAAGTATGCTCTTTTTAAAAATATTTTTTCACTTTTTATTAAATTTATATATTTATTTTTTTACATCATTGTTAAGTTCAGATAGTATTTGATTTCTCTCCTCAGGTGTCCTGTAGTTCTCCCACCACCACAACTCCTGTATGCCATCTCCACCATCTCTTGTGCTCTTTCCTCTCCATCTTGATCTCTCTTCCTCCCTCTTTGCTGTATGCCTCAGAACTATGGTCAGCTTACAAGGTTTGTCTTTTTCCTGACCTATATTTAGCATATAAGTGAAACTATACAATAGTTATCTCTTCCTTATGATTTATTTTGCTTAGCATAATTCTTTCCAGCTCAATATGTGTCACCACAAATGGCATGAGCTTACTTTTCTTTTTTGATTGTTGAATATAACTTCATTGAGTACATATATCACATCTTCTTGATCTGTTAGTTTGTTTTGGTATATTTAGGTTATTTTTGTATCTTGACAATTAGTACTGAAATCAATACAGGGGTGCATATTTCCTTTCAGATTAGTGTTTTTGGTTTCTTCAGGTAGTTTTCTAGAAGTGGAATAACTGGATAGTTTGGGTGATCCATTTTTAGTGCTCTGAGGATTCTCCATACAGTTTTCCTTAGTGAATGCACCAGTTTACATCCCTGCCCACCCCTCTCTATTACCACCAATCTAAGGGGAATTGCCTTTTCTCCACATCCTCACCAGCATTTATTTCTGATCTTTTTAATTTCACAGGTATGAGGTAGTATTTCACTGTAATTTTGATTGACATTTCCCTGATAATAAGGAATGATGAACATCTTTTCATGTGCTTGTTGACCATTTGCATTTTTTTTTGGATAGGTGTGTCTTTAGCTTTTCTACCCATTTGTAATAGTGTTGTTTGCTTTGTTTATGTTGAGTTATGTGTGCTTTTAGTAAATCTTCAATATTAGAGCCTTATCACAAAAGTATTATGTGCAACTATTTCCTACCATTCAATGGGTGTCTTCTCATTTGGCTAATGTCTCTTTTGCTGTACAGAAACTAGTTTTATGTAATTCCAACTGTTTATTCTCTTTTCCTTGCTTTTAGTTATGAGTCCTCATAACTAAAATGAGTCCTCATATATGGTTCTGTGATTAATCAAGTCTGGTGTTGAAACCCCCTATTGAAATCTTCATTTTATTATTAAATTTTCAGATTTATAATTCATATTTAGGTCTTTATGATTTCTATCTCTGTTAAATTATCATTTAGTTTATGTATAATTTTCTTGTTTTTATTCTCTTATAGATTGTTAACAGTCTTTGAAATAATTGTTGAAATATTTTTCAGAAAATTCATCAGAAAATGCATAGATTTCCATCTGTTGGAGATTCATTCTCAGAAAATTATTGTGTGCTTTGATAGTGTCATTTCTGCAACCCTCCCTCCAACACTAGCTTGTCTTTTCCTTTTTACCTTATATTGGTGTCTGCACATTTGAAGGAACAGTTACCTCTTCTAGACTTTATTGACTTATTTGAGTGGAAAAGAATATCTGTGAATGAGTATGAATACTAATTGGGTAGGATATGGCTGTACCAACTTCAGTGCCATGAAGAAAAATGCAGGAGTAGGATATATGTGGTTTCTGGGTCTGAAGAGCAGGTGGAAGCTCTCAGTCAAGGTGAGTTTTTAGTGACATTGATTCTGGTTACTGCATGATGCAGTTGGGCATGGTAAACTGAACTTGTCTGGCTATAGGTAAGTCAGTATCTTGGGTTTCAGCAACTGGGATCTCCATCAGTGATGTCTGTGGGTATCCATGGAAAGTGCTTCTGGAGTCCTCAAAGATAAAATGAATTGACTGGGAATTCTGTTGTTTCTTTTCCCCAGTGGTTGGGTGGGGGACAGTTATGGTTGTTAGGATTCATCTTGGCACTGAACCTTGTAAGTATGATGATGGGTGAAGTGGATAATATGCTTCCTATACTTTCCTATGTGACCTATGTGGTATTTTATAATCTACTTGTTTACTATATTCTTGCATTCCAGACTTTTCCTAGTGCTATTGTGTCCATGAATAGTGTCCCCCCCCATGTTTTATTTTATTTTTGGGTTTTTTACAACACATGATTGTATAATTGTTGATCCCCAATGGGAATACCTCACCCCACCACATCCCTTCTGTTTTTTTCGCCTCCTTTTTTTTTGGTTGTTGTTTATCCATGTTAAGTCTTTTAGGTTTTTATTTTTTCCTTCTTTTCTGGATCAATGTCCTCATCCTGGGTGAGGGTATGAGTTCTTGGGATTTGGTAGAGCATGCTGTTTATCTTTCCTGTACTGCTTTTGCCTTCATAGGTTAATCTGAGCACCTTTGGCTTGTATCAATACTTCTTGTTTGTTGGTAGATGAATAGTTGTTGAATCACTGTTTTTATAGGGTGTAAAGTTTTGTATCTCCTAATCCATCACCATGCTATTATCACCTGCTAATTATTTAATAATCTTATTCTATATTGTATATAATTATATATATAGTATATTTTTCACATAGATAAAAGAAGAATCAAAAATAATGTCATAAAATTAGTGAAGTGAGTACAAAATGGTAATTTACTAATTTGTCAAATAAAATTTATATCTTTCAGTTTTCAATTTTTGAGAATAACACTCATTTTTTAATACATTATACATTTTTTACATTATACATTTATTATACACTATACTTTTTTAGAGGAGAATGCTTGAAAGTAGCAATATAAAATGAACTTTCTTTTTTTTTCTTTTATTTTTAAAAAATTGATTGCATATGTTTTACATCATTGTCTGCCCTGAGGTTCTCCTATCATCTTAAAACCCATGAACCATCTTATGCCCATATCTTAAAACCCATGAATCTCTTGTGCCCCTATCTCCCCCAATTTCATCTTCCTCCCTCTCACTTGCTCTATGCTTCAGTTCTACAAACAGTTTTAAATTTTTCTTGTTCATTTGTTTTTCCTCTACTAATGTGATTCCTTCCAGCTGCATCCATGATGCTGTGAATGATATGTTTGTCTTTTTTGATTGATGAATAATATTCCATTGTGTAGATAATAACACAACTTTCTAACTCATTTGTCTGTTTTGGGGCCTTTGGGTTATTTCCATATTCTGGCTATTGTAAATAGTGCTTAAATAATAGTTCCATTTTCAGTATACTGTTCAAGAGTTCTCCACACAACTTTCCATAGTGGTTGAACCAGTCTGCACCAGCAGTATAAAAATGTTCCTTTCTCTCCACATCCTTTGTTGCCCATTTTTAAAAATATGAGCCATTCTTAGTGGTGTGAGATGGTATCTCACTGTAGTTTTGATTTGCATTTCCCTGATTATTAGTGATGTTAAACAATAAAATGTACCCTCTTGCCTCATTCTTTGCAAATGAAAAATAGTGAAAATAACCTGTTTTTTTGTTAACTTAAAATTATTAAAAAAAATCAGCACATAAAGCAGAATTTAGTTTTCTTTATCCAATATTATGTAGTTACATCTCAATCTATACTTTAGTATACATTTGAACCTAAGAAAAAAATCACATGTATCTTTAAAATTATCAATAAATTATATTGCTAATATAATTAATGCAATGCAACATAAAAAGAACTTAATTTTTAAAATTGATTACATATATACACATATCTTTTACATCATTGTATGCCCTAAGATTCTTTCACCACATGTAACCCACAAATCGTTATCTTGATCTCTTGTGCTTATCCCTTCCCTGATTTCACCCTTTGTTTCTTTTCCTCCCTTGCTGTATGCTTTAGTTTTGTTATCAGTTTGTTAGTTTTAACTAGTTCTTATCCTTTTCTTTGTTTCCCTTCTTTCCCACATTTAAGTGAGACCATCCAGTATTTCTCTTTTTCTTTCTGGCTTATTTCCACTAGCATACTTCCTTCTAGGTCCATCCATGTTGCTGCAAAAGACATAAATTTTTTTTGATTGCCGAATAATAACCTTTTGATCCATTTATCTGGGATATTTGAGTTGTATCCATGTCTTGATTATTGTAAATAGTGCTACAGTAAACATCGGGTTACAGATTTCTATTTGAATTGTGTTTTCGTATGATTTGAGTGGATTCCCAAAAATGGAATAGCTGGATCAAATATTAGTTCCATTTTCAGTAGTTTGAGGGTCCTCCACAGATCTTTCCATAATGGCTGGACCAGTTTGCATTCTCAACAGGAATGTAAAAGTGTTCCCTTTTCTCCACATCCTTGCCAGCATTTGTTGTAGCCACCCCCCCCTTTTTTTTTTTTTTTTTTTGATTTGGGTCATTTTCTACTGTGTGAGTGGTATCACTTTGGTTTTGATTTGCATTTCCCTGATTATAAGTGATGTCAATAATTTTTCATATGCCTATTGATCATTTGTATTTCCTCTTTGGAAAAATATCTTTTAAGCTCTTTTGCCCATTTTTTGACTGGATTTTTGCTTTATTTTTGTTGAATCATGTGAGTTTTTTATCGGTCTTTGATATTGACCCTTATCAGTTGAATGGAGTGTAAATTTTTTTTCTCATTCTGTTGGGTGTCTCTTTGTTTGGTTATTGTCTCTTTTTCTGTACAGAAGCTTTTTAGTTTAATATAATTCCAGCTGTTTATGTTTTCCTTTGTTTTCTTTGCTTGTATTTATAATTCTCAAAGTTGATGAAATTGATTTTTACTGGAAATAAGAGTATACATTATATAAGAGGCAGCAAGAAATGTAGCGCCAAATTTTTGACACTTTTTCTAAACAAGAAGTGTGTTTTTTGTACCCCCTTTTCTTTCTTTGTTTTACATATGTAGGTCCTTTCTCAGTGTGAACTGAACTCTGAGAAACATCAACAAATATATCACTTAATATATTTTATCATGTTTTTAAATTTAGTTCAGAATTGCTTAGAATATATTACTAGAAATAAAAGCCTACTTGAGATATTTGTCTTACTTGCATCTTATTCCTTGACAAAGGCTGAGAATTTATGCAAGATTTGAATTATTAGTTTAGTTGAATTTGTATTTTGTTTTTTTCTTGCAGTGTATTTCCTTATTTATTTTCAATTTTACTTCCCTTTACTTATCTTGTAGATTTTATTTTAATTTTGGAATATATCTAAAACAATGGTAAATATAATCATTACAGATAATTTAAAATTAAGTTAGGCTCATCAAAATATCCCAGCAAGGTTATAAATATGTGTTTGAACATCTATCCTATGGAAATTTTATGATCTAAGTGTGTCTACCCTAAGATAGCAGAGAAGGAAAGGGAAAGCTTTTGTACTTTCTGCTTGGTGTTTGTATGCTTGATGATCTCTTCATTAACAAGATAGTTTCTCATGAACTATTCCCACAACATTCCATTTTACTTTCATGGTCTAAATAAACAATTTACTGCTGTAATTTTGCTGTCTTCTTCCTTTAGTTTTGTACAAGTGAAAAGAAAATTTTCATTTGTACAAGTGAAAAGAAAATGTTCATTACTTGGCATATACAAAATTTTTATTATAGACTTTTTTCTATTTAGTATTTCCTTTAACTCAGCCTAAGACACTACATTCTCTGTGGAAATAAGTTGCCTGTAGACATGTCTTTAGTCTCAAGAAAGCATTCTCAATCTAAGAATCTTGGAGCTACTGGAAATAAGAGTTTTGATAGTAATAAATTAAAAATTCTGTAAAATCATTTTCAGTTAAATTTGGGTAACTTATTCAGTTATTGAATATGTCTATTTTGTTTTTCACTTCAGTTCTTTCTTGGTGACTTATCTGTGTTTTCTATAATTTCTTAGAAGTGCTGAATTTCTCTATTCGTATGTTGTGTCAGTTTCTGTTTTGTGTCTTATAACACAATATTTTTAACATGACTGAAATGTTAAAAAATGTCATTTTAAAATCTAATTCTTCACTTCCTTGAATGTTTTTTCATTCTGATTTACAGAGAATTCTCCCTCTATGAGTTTGGATTTATTTATTTTTTTTCTTGTGATTTGTCTCCTTTTCCTTATACTGCCTATGTTCTAGGTGTTATGATTATTTTTACATTTTTTGTGTCAACATTTTACTAAAGACAACATCTGTTCTCTGGTGATGGCTTTGATGTAAATTCTATTTTAGCTGTCATTGATATAATTATAGCATATTTATTTTAATTAGTATATATGCATGGGATTTATAATTTAAATTTATATTTACAGCTTTCTGTATTTTCAAAATTTAATTGTTTCTCTTTTCAATGGTATATAATTAGATTGCTTTTAAATCCAGAGTAACTATCTGTCCCTCCCTAGAACAATTCATATACAAGTCATTGTAATTACTGATATATTTAAATACTTTGGAATTCTTTCTATTTTCCCTGTCTCTACTCCATCTTTCTATCTTTTATGTATGTTGGCATAATTATTTTTATTTATTCCAATATTAAAATAAGTTCTCAAATGAAGATTAAGGGTATTCTGTACTGAAAAGTCTTCAAATCAGTCAAATAAATATATGCTTGACAGTATAGCTTCCCAGTGAGCTACCAGATGTGAGAAATAGTTACCATTCTCTGGTTATAAAAAATTCTTATTTTAAAGAAATTTAAAGAAATTCTTATTTTAAACTTTTAAGTATTTTTGTTTATTTTTTCACAATATGGGATTTCCTCCTAAGGTGTGGTCACCATAGTTTTCAAACCACCAAAGCACCTATAGTTCTCCATCATAGATCATTTGATACTGGGTGATTATGGGACAAAAACTACCCAGGAGGATGTCCAGAAGTTAACTGGCTAATCTCTGTGTTCTTCACCCACCCCCACATAACTGCAAGACCTTCCAGGTCCAGAAAACAACAATAGTCAGATTTATTTAACAAACAGGAGGAACAGAGAGTCGTTGAGGCTGCAAGTGGTCACTTATCTTACTTCAGTTATTATCCAGTGTTCTGAAGACCTAAACATAAGGCACCTAAGGTGGTGTCTTATTGCCACACCATACCTAGAACAAGTATCGCAAACAAAAGACCCAGGTGGCATCTTCCTGCCACATATACTTGAAACAAGCGTTCTGAACAAAACGTCACAATGATCCTTCAAAAGTTTTCACCTTCCTCATCTTTGGGAGGCCCATACTTGAGTTTCCATCAGTGTTTCACCTCTCATCTCTGGGAGGTCCACGCATTCTGTTTCCAGCAAGTTTACCTTTCCTTGTCTCTAGGGGGTTTGAGTTTCAGTTTTCAGCAGTATCCACCTTTGGCTGAATCCTGTGACACCTAAATCCAGCGGGGCCAAACTCATTGGGTAACTACCCGCTGGAATGATGGAACTCTGGAATGACCACAGCCCACACACCCTACTCCTCCCTCCAGCTTCTGTAGCCCTTTGTATCCATATGAGCATCTCCACCTCCACTGATTGTTTCTTGCCCTTAGAGTATGTCTCACCTGGTCTAGTGCTCCTTATATTCCCATACCCCTACTCTCAAGGGGTACCTATTGCAACAGCCTTTGACTCCAGCCTTGCCTTTCAACTCCCCCCAACACACATTGTCCTCTTTTCCCTATTTGTTTCCTTCTCTCCCCCCTTCCCCCCTTCCTGGATACTTGAGATTTTTGGTCTACTTTCAAGTTTTACAACTTGTCTTTGACTGAACTTTGGTTTCTCTGGTCTTACGGTTTGTGCAGTTATTCCTCTGTTTCAGTAGGATGTCTCACTGGTATTTTTCTTTGTCCAGTTTTGGGATTTGTGTAGTTGTTATGAGGTGAGGGGGGCAGGTTTTACTAAAAAATCCTTTTTATCAGCTTTTCCTAAACCAGAGAAAAACATTTACCTTTTAATCTGATGCATCACGGCAAAAGACTTTATTAACTCTTAAGCTCCACACAAAGCTACCTTTGTCATTTAGATACCTGCTGCTTGCTCCAAAGCCCCTTTCACCCCAAATTAAAAAAAATTTATTACTAGACCTGTCTCTTGGTCCCTCCCTTTCAGGGTCCTCCCAATCAGTAATTCCAAAGCCAGACCAAACTATTAAAGTGATCAAACTATTTATTACTAAGCAAGCAAGAAAGTGATTACCTAAATATGCACTACAAATAAGCATGTAAAATATAATAAATAATAAATAAGCACATTACATGTGCTACAAAACAAACATAAAAAACCAAATTACCCCACCACGTGTCCAAAGTATCCTTTAGTCCCTTGTCACCTCACCAAATATCCAGTCAGAGTTTATAAAGTATGTGATCCACAATGGGTAAGAGAGGAAATCAAAGAACAAATTAAAACATACATGGAGACAAATAACAAAGAAGACACAGCATTCCAAAATGTGTGCGATGCAGCAAAAACAGCATTAAGAGGAATTCTACCAAACATTCAAAGAGGAAGTAACACTGGCACTGAATATATTTGGTAGCTTTCCTTCTTTCTCAATTTTTGGAAAGAGTTTTAACAGTCCCAGTGTTACTTCCTCTTTGAATGTTTGGTAGACTTCTTTAGACTCTTAGCACACACCATCAGCTTATGCATGCTAAGCAGGAGTTCAATTGCCCCAGACCATTGCCTGTTTACTGTAAAACCTCATGGCTTCTCTGCTTTTCTGTTCTGCCACAGCCCAAAGCTGCTTTTCCTATGTGGGCCCCATGTCTGCCTCTTGGAATTAGAAGTCTTTCACCAGCCTGGGCCAAAGTCCATGAGCCACATGCCACTTCAGCCATCATGGCTGAACCCTCATCCTCTTCCAAAAATGGCCACTCCTTTGTTTCTCTCCCAAGTCCCTTTTTATATTTCTCTCCTTGTTTTATCTCCATTTTGGGAGCAGAGCCTTGCCAATCATCTCACACTGAAAAAGCCTTATATCCCCCCCCCTCCTCCTACCCTTCTATCCTTCTGAAAAAAAACTATGAATTCTAACAAAGGGCTATCAACGTCATCCTGGCCATGTCAACCTAAGCTTTGTTCATCTGGGCCCTGAAACAATCAAGTCAGAAAGCCAAATCTCCATAATATTGCCAAGTTCTTCTTGAAATTTACAATATTAAAGCAAAAAGCATGTATCTCCTAGCTACACTCTTTCTTTCTAATGTTACTGTCAATGCATAACATCAACTGTGTTAATGGTGGATGCCACTCCAACATAATGTTGGCGTCATCAAAAGTGTTTAGTAATATTCCTTCTTTCTCAATTTTTTGAAGGAGTTTTTGCAGGAGTGTCATTAGTTCATTTGAAATTTTGGTAGAACTTGCTTGTGAAATCATCATTTGGTAGAACTCGCTAGTGAAATCATTTGTTTTTGGGGAAGGATTTGATTACTGTTTCAATTTATCTGCTTATAATTGATTTGTTGTAGTTTTCTGTTACTTTATTCTGTTTTGGGTGATTGTATGTTACAAGAATTTGCCCATCTTATGTTGATTGTTGAACTTGTTTGCATATAAATATTCATAGTAATCTCTAATTAGTTTCTGGATTTCTGTGGTGTCTGTTATAACTTCTTTTTCATTTATTATTCTACTTATTTGTGCTTTATTCTTCTTTCTCTTTATGAGACTAGCTAGAAGTTTATCTTTTATTTTTTCAAAAAACCTGCTTTTGGTTTCATTGATCTTTTAAATTTTTTAATACTTCTCCAACATTGCTGCCCATACAATTCAATTAAAGCACATCATTAAGTGTGGGGTAGGAACCTTTCCCTCATGGACCATTACTTCCGATATAAACTGTCATACAGTTTTCCAGGGATTATTGATTTTTTTTCCCTGTTGCAATTTAGTTGTGAATATAAAGAGTAGGTGAACTTGAATCTTCTCTCTGCCACTATCTACCCAAACTCCCATACTGCCATTTTTTTACTGCACTCTTCCTGTCAGGGAAGAAGTTTTGCATACCTGAAAAATTGTCAGTTAAGATTTAATTGTGCACAACGCATTGAAAGCCCTATGAGCAAGATTCAATGAGCTCAATAACCAAGAGAATCACAAAAGTGAACCTAGAAATTTGAGTCTTCTTAAAAAAATGTAATATACATATTGTTTCTCTGTTTCTCACTCCTTGGTATGCACAAAAAAGTCATCAGGAGTTAACTTGGAGTTGGAACATTGGTATCTATTTAAAATCTATCATCATGTTTTGCTTGCTGTATGGCTTACCAGGATGTTGCCCTCATGTTTTCAGTATGGGAACTCCTCACATGTCATTTTGTAAAAACCAAAATGGTTCACCAGAGGACAAGATGATCTTAAATTTTATAACCTTTTATATATGTTCCTATTTTCCTACCCCTATTTGTGCAAAGTGGTCACTTTCAGCACACACTGATATATGGATCTAAAATAATGAAACTTACACAATATCTTATGCTATTCTAAGTTTAACAAGATTGTCTTCTATTTGAAGATGTACTATTCAAATCTTTATGGTCTTTTCAGTTCAAGTAATTCTTAATGTCTTTTTTATGTTTACCATGCTTAATTTTTAAAATACTTTTTATTGTTTGCATCTATCTATCTATCTATCTATCTATCTATCTATCTATCTATCTATCTATCTATCTATCTATCTATCTATCTATCTATCTATCTATCTATCTATCATCTATCATCTATCTTATCATTGTATTTCATCCTTAAGAACTCCTTTTTTAAATCTTGAATTTGATTCACATGGAGAACTCAACTAGATTTTGGATGCTATTTTGAAAGATCAACATTTCCTTAAAACTGAAAGTTTTACTTAACAATCCATGAAAACCTTCTAAAAATGCTTTGTGGCATCTATCAGTACTCTCAGTCTTATTGGCATGATTTGTGAAGTGTCTTATTGAATCCTCAGATCCACTAGTGTGAATCTTTATGAAAACCTACCAAAAGTGCTTTGTAGGAGTTACAGGGATTTTATTTTTTCCAGAAAGTCATGTTTCATTGACAACTTTGATTGCTGGGTCAATTTGTTGGAGACAGAGCTGTCAGTTATTAGGTTGGCCAATTAAAGTAACAAATTAACTAAAGTAAAATTGGATCTTTATTCACTCATTGTGATAATATGAACAAGAATCTAAACAGAGAAGGGATGAAATTCAGTCTATCTACCATATTCTCTACAAAGCAGGATATGCGGGGATGGAAACAACACCTTACAAAAGGTGTTTTGTCTTAAACAAAAGGTTCCTGCTGTTTTATGAGCCCTGGTCCCTGAGAGGGTAATTGGGGCTAAATTTGGAGTCAATAACTAATTTATGGTAACTCAGACTGAGAAAAGTTCTTCCAGGTTCACCAGATAAGGTAGTATAGGTAGAGGTATCCAAATAGCACAATTTCTCAGACGAGATTGCCTCTTTTATAAGGAGACCTCTAAATGGAAGTGCCTGGATGAGAACACAGATATATGATGTAAGTTTGTGATCATCCAGAAA
Organism: Uropsilus gracilis; assembly: GCA_004024945.1. NCBI lineage: Eukaryota > Metazoa > Chordata > Mammalia > Eulipotyphla > Talpidae > Uropsilus > Uropsilus gracilis. Next base: position 196,848 of record PVHY01000395.1, read on the forward strand.
TAGAGACTAAGGGTCAGATTGAGTTTGACTACACCATACCTCTAAGGCTTGTAATGCATTGACTGTTAGTGTATGCACGTTGTTAGTGTGCTATAGGAAGCTTTCCCTTATAAAGACTGTTGGATAAAATCTTTGTAGTTTGGTACTGAATGATTAAATATAGGATATTAACTTTGAGTTGGAACATTGGTACCCATCTATCAAAGATCTATCATCTGTATTGATCGCTGTATATATGTACATATATGTATTATAAATGCACATATTTATATGTATATACATATAAGAGAGCATATACCTGCATGTATATGCATACACAGATATATTTACAAGTCATGAGTTTTTCTAGACACCATCAATTCTAGTAAATTCTTTCAAGGCCTTCTTCCTTTTATACTCTACTCCATTTCTTATGGAGTAAGAAAGCGTAAGTTCTGACTGAGCAACATCAACATGTGCATCTAGTATTGTGACACTATACTTAAATGAGTGAAAATTAGAATGAGTACAAATACTGCTCTATGATTTTTATAAATTTGAAACAGATTTCACAATGAATTAATTTTTTCTATTTCATGGATTAAATGTATTTCTTTATACAGGTCATGTTAACGGATCAGGAAGAAAGCTTAATCATTTAAGTCAAGATTCAGTAACAAAAAACCAAGTAGAGAAACAAGAAACTCTTAGTAGAAATGCACTCCCTGGTAAGTATAATAATTCTTATAACTAAAATATTTTAAATTAAACTCATCAAATGGTATTTTTGTTTGGTCTATTGATATACCCCTGAGCATATAGTTTGTGGAGATTAATACTTTGACCTTCAATATTAATACCTTAAGATAATTAGAGAACAGAAACAAAAGTATTGATACATTTTAGTTGGTATTTATGGCACTAAGATTTATTTTTTGTATGACCTTGGGTCCAATTGAAACTGTACTAAGGTATGGAGGCAAATGTCACTGTTGGTGAGCCCTCACAACTATAATTGAAGGACACATCCCAGGTTTAAGATGCAACAATAGGTTTTATTTAAAAAGGGGGAGAATTTTAAAGAAACTTGGAGGGAAAAAAAAGAGAGGCAGCACCAGAGACATAGCAACTGTCAAGCAGTGTTTGAAACAGAAATTTGATGTGAGGGTCTCAGATATTGAAAGTTTGCTTTATTATTGCTAAGGTTTGCAATAATTTCTGTGAAGTTCTCTACAAGTGTCACAGAGATCTTTCCATAAGTGGCACTGTAGTGGTCAGCAACAGCAATTTAAATGTTAGACCAAACAGCACCATAACCACCAGCACTAGGGGGTGATGCTGTTGTCAGACATAGCTGAGGCAGAGACCAGTATTACAGCTCTTAGAGACCCTGGGTATAAGTCAACAGGAAACAGTTCTTTTGGAAGGCACCAAACACAGGTCACTATGTTCTTTAGCAGGTGATATTGGAGGTGGGGTCAGAAGTCTGGTCTGAGAAGGAGTGCTGCCAGAAGACAGGGACTAGTGTTATTCATCTACAAGTACCTTTTCAGTGTAGTTGGGATGAGTAGGACAGTTGAAGGTGGTTGGAGCCTGACTTCTATACCGCCAAAATGGCTGGCCTTCAAATCAGATTGGTCCATTTTATTTGATTGGCACCACTGTAACTCAAAATTGATATGCCCATGAGAACTCAAATCACAGAGCTCTGTTTATAATCCCAGTTGTTGGTGCCAGTTGAGCTCAATCAAATTGTTCCAGTTTCATTTTGATGCTGGATGCAAAACTGTGTGAAACTGTACCACTGTGTCTAACCTGACCTATCCTGAGGTTGCGTTTCAACGCTTAATAACTATGAGTGATGACTTCCATCAACACAGTCATTTCTCTAGATACTTAAGTTGCTTCCACCTCTTGGCTATTGTGACTAATGTGTACCCATGAAAATGAATATGCGAATATCTATTCTATATACTCCTTTAAACTGTTTTGGAATTATATCCAGAAGTTAGATGGCTAGATCTCATGACAATTCTATTTTTAATATTTTGGATATATTTTTACCACACTTTCTATTTTATATTCAATTGCAAGTAGTACACAGAGCTTCAGTTTATAGTTTACCTCTACATCCTTGCAATATTTGTTACATCCTATTTTTTTAATAATAACCATCATTATTGGTATGAGATGACATCTCATACTTTTTATTTGCATTATCTTAATGATTAGTGATACTGATCATATTTTATAATCTTGACCATTTCATATATTCTTTCTGGGCACATTTGCTCAAATCCATTGCAACTTTTATAATTGAGATTTTTTTCTTTTTGTCATTGAGATGTGATTTAAAAGTTTTTTATATATTCTTGACATTAATCATTTATGATATATGTATATATTCATTTTCCCCACTCTGTAAGTTGTCTTTTCATTCTGTTGTATTCTTTGATACATGTTTTTAAGTTTGATGTAGTTCTATTTCTCTGTTTTTACTTTTTTTTGCCTGTGCTTTATTTATTTTTTTTCTGTTTTTTTGTGTCAAATTTTAAATGTATTGTTTCTCTTAGGTATGTTTCTTTTTTTTTTTGCCTGTGCTTTAGCAATCAAGAAATCATTGCCAAATTCAATGTCATAAGCTTTTCTATATGTTTAGTCTAGAAATTCTTTTAGGTTTTTACTCCATTTTGAATTAAATTATGTGTACGGTATAGGCATTGAAACAACTTCATTGTTTCACATGTAGCTATTAGTTTATTCAACTGTGTCATGAAGTGACTATCCTTTCTCCATTGAATAATCTTGACATTTTTATTAAAGATCACTGACTATATGGAAAGGTTGAATTCTAGGTTCTCTAACTTTTCTAGTGATCTATATGCTTGTCTTTATGACAGAACCACACTATTATATTTATTAATTAATTTATTTTTATCATTAATGTGTTCTTAACTGAAGTAATATTGGGAGACCCCCATCAGATATTGCAATCATAGTGTACCCACCATCACCTCAGCCGTATCCACTACCACAGAGTATTGTGTGTCTTTTCCTTTTTATTCTTTCCCACCTTCTTCCCTCTTTGGTGCTTCAGCTATGTAGTCAGCAATCAAGGGTTAGATTTTCATTTGGGACCTAGTGGGGCCTAGGGTAGTACTAGGAGCTCAACTGGAAGCTTTCAGGCTGGATTCCAGTGGTGTGGTATTTGGGCCTGGCCGAGTACAAGGCTGGGACTATAGGCCTCTGGGGAGCTTTCTTGGAAGTTCTCTGGGCCTAGGTTCTTGTTTGCATGACATCTAGGCCTGGGTGGAGGCAACTTTAACTTGTCTATTTATGTCATTCTTAATGATGTACCAGATGATAATGTCATGGTCAACCATCAAGATTTAGTGTCAAAACCCTAGGTTCACTTAAAGAAACAAAAAATTTCCATAGAGGAAAAACTTATTAGTAACTGTGATAATAATAGTTAATATTATGTTACTTTAATTTAAACACATTAGGAGAATTTTTCTTTGTTCATAAATATGAATATACTTATATATTTTAGAGAAATTTTAGCTATAATACCTTAATATAACTAGAGAACAAAAGCAAATATATTGAAGTATTTTGATTGGCATTTCTTGTCACAATATTGCTTCATAATAGGATTGTGAAGGTTAAATGTTTGGTCTCCACTAAAGTCAATAACAAGCCAATAATTGTCTCATAAGGGTTGTACACTTTTTAATTGACTGACAAACTGCAAACCCAAGATCCAGTGAGTGCCTCTGTCCTATATTAGTGTCTTTTGCTATAGGCTTCAGTCAGCAAAATGAGGAGTTGCTGAGATATATAACAGAAATAGCAAATGGAAATTAGGAGATTCAGAAAAAGGGCAATCAAAGTGATCCATGAAAAGGTTTTCATCTGAACCCCTGTCAAATGTGGTCTTTATGGTAATCAGATAGAAGAGTGCTCTGTGATCCCTGTGAGAATGTGACATTGTATGAGTATTCCTACCAATTGCTCAAATTATTTTTAATGTGGGGGGAAGAGAAGGAAAAAAGCATGGTAATCATCTCTGGAGTAATGCATGTGCCCATTATAGATCATCTTTACTTTGGTTTTAGATCCTTATACCTTGCTAGTAAAAATGACCCATCTTTGTGCTTTATGTAGGTGAACAGGGCATCTGATCCATTTAGGTAGCTCACTCTTCTGACTTACATATTGATTGCAGAAAAAGGAAAAATAGGGAGTCTTATTGGTATGGTAGTGTGGTGTAATGGAATCTATTCTAAAAATTAATCTAAGCCTGATCATTTACATGCTGATTGCTGAAAAAGGGCACAGAACTTTTATCTTGGGCAACAGCCTCTCTGACTGTCAAAATGACATGTACCACTGGTGGGAAAGGCAACACTGATATTTATATAGTCCTAGTCAATTTAGAGTCTAAGTTCTTGTAAACAGGCTAGGTGAAACTATTGGATGAACACACTGTTTATATATATTGTCAAATTTTTACTGTTCAACAATGAGGGCAGTTTTTCTAAAAGAAAAATATGGCCTTCCTTGAACACTCTATATTTGAGTGGGTCTATTGAGATGACAAGCTGAACTGAAAGTAACAATTTAGTATTTATGTACTTCCTAAGATAGTTAAATAAAAGTGTAAAAAGCAAAAGTGTTAATTCCATAGACTATTGATATTATTTTTGGTAGACTATGGTGCTAAGTTCCAGAAGTTTGGTTTATCATGATCTATCACATACCTCACTAAAATACCTTAGTTCCATCAAATTGAATCAGAGGTGAATGTAAGTGCTGGTTAACATAGATAGTATCAATTCAGAAGTAGAAGACATAAATCATGGACATCTGTAGTTCCCCAAAGTGAATCACCCATATTGGAAAGAAATTTCTGGTGGTTGTGGCCTCAAACTTATTTTTTCTAGAGACTAGGTCTCACTGTGTTGCTCAGGGTTGCCTTGAATCCATGAACTCAAATGATCCTCAGCCTCAGCCTCCCAGGTAGCTGGGATTACAGGCATACATCGCCACAACCGACTCTGTGACCTCAAACTTAAAACTGGAGAGTTATCAATTTCTCCATTGTCCTGATATCAGGTGTTGTGCAGATCACAGGAATTTCTTCTTCAGTATCTAAAAGTTCCATATATACAATTTTCCCTTGCCTCCTTTTTGAACCCTAACCTTATCGTAGGTCCTCAGGTTCTCAGTGGAGACACAGACAGCTTGGATAACCTCTACTCTTGTTTATTTACTGAAGCCTTAAGGTGTGGATAAAAATGCCACTCTTACTAAATTTAACAAGATTTCCTCCATCAAGGAATCAAATTGTCAAACTTCATGTTCACTGAGATTATTGAAGGATATAATACCTGTACTATTTATAGTGGCCATCACCATATGGATCACCATACCTGGTGGGATCCTCATATTTTACAACCTGCCCATATATTCTTAGTGGGAAACCTAACAATTTATTCCTTTAAGAGACCCTATTGTTTGGTAACCAAATTTCTTCTGTAAGGGCATTGCTTGGATTATCCAGCAGAGGGCACACAATTGCCATTTTTATGTCATTCTATTGATCTAGGATAGCTAAATTATTTAGGCAGTAGCTACATTTACCATGTACAAAATTTTATTAGTTAAGATGTAGATTGTGTCATGGATGAACTGACATGATTTAATAAGGAGTATTGATTGAGTGCATTAATCAACAGGATTTACAAGTGAACCTAGAAATCTGAACTTGGTCAAAAATCTTGTCATATATTGTTAATGCTTTCATTGTGTACCCTAATAGATCACTAGAATGGCTCACCAATATGCTGTTGCTCTCCAGAAAGATAATTTGTTTTTGTTTTTCAGTGCCCACTCGTCATCATATATGGGCCAAAACTGTCAGAACTCAATTATTACCCTGTCAAAGATAGAGATAGTCTTATTTTTTTCTTTCATCTATTCCTCCCATTTTCTCTACCTTTTTTAGGAAGAGTAGACATTGCGAGCACACTCTGAAATATGGATCTGTAGGAATGCATCTCACTAGATATTATTCTCACTCACTAAGTTTAATGTGTTTATCCCGTTCACCAAGAAGGCCAACTACCCATGTTTCTAAAGTCTTTTTATATCACTGGGCAAAGTAACTCCAGAGGAATCATTAAACTGTCTTTGGTGATTGTTTCCATCATCAGATAAGTGTGAACTTTAGTTGGGGGAAATGCTTCCCTATTTTTTATTTTTATTTTTTTTTAGTACCTGTGTTGGTTCTCTAATTTTACATGAGAACCTGGCTGTGGAGTTGGGAAAGAATAATTATTCCCCTGAGTACTAAAAATCTTATGTTAGCAGTCCACTAGAACTCTCCCAGTATGCTTTGTGTTATTCACTAGAATCATTAGAATGGATGAAGTATCCCTTTATTGAACTCCCCAAATCATGTAAAACTACCTCACAGTGTCAGACCTTTTTTTTTTTTTTTTTTTTTCAGTATCTCATAAAAATGCCCTGTAAGAGCTTCAGGTATTTTGCTTTTCCAGAAAGTCATTGCCTTTTTGTTGGCTACTCTGCCAGTATTTAAGTTGGTCGATTGAGATAACAAACTGAACTGAAAGTAACATTTTAGTATTTATGTCCTTACTAGGATAGTTAACAGGGAATTACCCTAACTCCACCAAAGTTTTCATATCCCCACAGAATACCACCAAATGTGGGTCATGCATCAGAGTAGATAAGAGGGGACATCAGCAGGGCACGGTGTCTCTTGCCTGTAAGCTTCAGTTTATGAAGCGGCTGGAGCTAGGTATCGCGGTTCGAGTCCCACCTGGGGCCCATAGCGAGACCTAGTTCCACAAAAAAAAAAAAAAAAAAAAAAAAAAAAAAAAAAAAAAAAAAAAAAAAAAAAAAAAAAAGAAGGGACATCATATAATGGAAAGATTCTTTCCCAAATGACTTCTGGTATTTAAAGGACCCAGCTGCCATGGTAGAAGTAAGAAGAGGGGTAATTTAGAGTGGAAAAAATCTGAGCCAAATCCCATCTACTAAGTTCATCTAGGCAGACATTCCTGAACAATGTAATGCCTTAATGGAGAGTCCTTTCTCTCAGTGGAAACACCGAGGCTAGAGTGTTAATATGATCAACCAAAACAAAACTTGGTCTATTATTGCAACTACCTCCAAAGTCCGTAGTGTATAGACTATGGTTCACATTTAGCATGAGGTAGTGTTATTGAGGAAAGGTGTGGGATGGGAGGTAGAGAGTAGGGCAGGCTTTTTACTAAAAATCCTTTTGCCAACTTTTCCTAAACCAGAAAAAAAGATTACCTTTTAATCTGATACCAAATAGCTAAAAGCCTTTATTAACACTTGAGCTTCCACATACATTACCTTTGTTATTTAGATACCTGCTGCTTGCCTGCCTCGGGGCCCTTTCCATCTCAAACTAAAGAAAAAAATTTTTTTATTCTTTAAACCTGTCTCTTTCAGGGTTCTTTACCAGCCAATGGTTTTTGTATACGTAATCCTTAAGCAGAACTCTTAATGTGATCAATTTATTTATTACTAAGCAAGCAAGTAAGAAAGAGTTTACCTAAATATATACTACAAAATAAGTATATGAAAACCTGGGTTACCCCATTACATGTGCTATAAAATAAATGTGAAAAACCCAGTTACTCCACCACATGTCCAAAACTGTCCTTTAGCCCCTGGTCACCTCACCACATGTCCAGTCAGAGTTCACAAACACGTAATCCATAAACAGCACTTCTCTTCCCTTCTTTGGCATCTGTTCCGGCTTCCTCCAAACATGTGGTCCAAGATGTTGTGTTCTTTTTCTTTCTTAACTGTAGGTAGTAGAAAAACTCTCAATTAAACAGGAACCAATACCAGGTCCATCTTCTCACAGCCTCTCAAAAAACATCTGAATCAAACTAGAAAAGATAAGCATCAACACAAAGTTCAGATCTCCAACTCTTTAGACTCCTTCAGCACACATCATCAGTTTACACATACTAAGGCTCATGAGTTCAGCTGCACTAGACCATTGCCTGGTTATAGTAAAATTGGTATCCAGTAAGAAAACAAACAAAGCAGAGAACTTGGCTTCCCTTCTCCAAGTTTCTGCCCACCAGTGTACAACGGCTGCTATTCTCATTCAGCCCTATCATGCTGGGGGCCACGGCCCCCCAATTTCACCACAGCATCCCCATTAATCATAAAATTTTTATGTAGAATTACAGAATTGAACTTATGGAAATGAAACATAGGATTCTTGTTCTGAGTTAGATTCTTCCCAGTGTTTATACAATTATACAGCTGTATCTATATCTATACATATATTAAATATATGCACACATGCACTTGTACTTTTCAAATATCTGTATACCTTCATGCATATATATACATATATATAGTCTTAGTTAGAATTCATATATTGTCATACTTCAATTTTCCTCAGGGCTTGTTCTTGCTTTCCTCATTTCTTGCTTTCCTCATTTCTTGCATTGCATGAGTCTTAATTGTACACTGTCATAACATTTTGCATTCATTTAATCCTGTAATGGTTCTAACATTGTTAGAAACTACCACCAGAAAAAAAATCTTCCCGAATATATTGTGACATGTTTACAGGTTGTCTTTACTCTTGCCCAAGAGTAAGAGTTCCTGTCTTCACTCTTGCCCAAAGTAAGAGTAAGAGTTCTGTATTGATTGGTTACTTAAATTAACATTTTATTTATTCCATCAGGAGTTTCAGTTCTTTAAGTTTAACCTTAGTTTTAGTCCTGCTTTTTAATTTTAATTATAAACTTTTGAATATTAACCTACTTCCATT
>PVHY01000395.1:205783-229884 GCA_004024945.1 Uropsilus gracilis
AGCTATATAGTATGTCCACCAATTTACATCAATTCTGAATTTCTGTGTATATTTGAAAAACATCTTCCAAAACACATGTCTCATACCTCTTTACACTTTTGTACCTTCAATAACTGTCAAAAATAGCTGTAGGATGCCTATAAATCCTCAAAAGTAAACTTTTGAAGAATTGCATTCACATATACCATGTGAAAAGAAGTCTTGCGGTGAGGTCTAACTTTGACTGAATTGACATTAGCAGCAAGTGTAAGTACAAAGACTGCATCTTCCCTGCCCTGCCCAAACAATATTAAATATCTTCATTCAAAATCAAATGGTGAATAAATCTCAAAAATTTTGGTGCACACAGAAATGCATATATTAAGGCAATAGTAAATAAACACAATAAAATTTGTGAATTTACAGAATTTTTGGCAACTTCAGTATTAATTCAGTAGACCTAGTTTTGAATATACCTAGATTTGTATTCCAGTTTTTTTTTTCCCCATGAATTAGATTATATGAACTTGGGCAAACACACTTGAGGACCCCTTCTCTGATTTGTAGACTGCAATCATATTGAGATTAAAAAAATAATTTTACATTAGAAAGGGAATTTGCATCATCTAAGATAGTTTAGTGATTCGAAGGAAACTTTGGTTCGTTTATTCATCTTGCTTTAATCAATCATTAAGATATTTTCTACACTAGATATATACTGTCATTTATAGTATATGTCCTTTTGCCATAGTCTGCAATTGCTGGACAAAGAAACCTTTAACTTAAAGGCAAATTTATACTATATAGTATATGTATACTTTTATTTATTCACCCAACTTCCTATGCTTATACATTCAATTGGTTTAAAATATACTGCAATTATAAATAATGAGGAACCTTTTGACTATGCATTTCATTGTTTGATCTATGAATATGTATTAACATAAAATGTAAATAATCCCCCCAAACTGGTGGCTAATATAAAATATATTTCATGCCTGGGAATATTTATGAAATAATTAGACATCTTCAACACAATAAAAATGCTCACATAATTTTCATATAAAATCTAGCTTCATGGTAATTTATTTATAACTATGAAAATAGGAGAAAATGTCATTATATACTTGTTATATATTTCAAATCTAGAGATTTCACAATAAATTTTTTTTTTACTTAATGAACTCTGCATTTCTTTATGTAACTCATGGTGGAATGCTATGCTTAAGTGATCAATACTGTTGAAAATTGAAATGCAATTTAAGGAACAGAAAAATTTATATTGAAATTATAGATAGCTTTAAGCTATATAATAACTTACAGTGATATAACCAACTCTCTCTTTAGCATTTCTGTCCACATGGATGATCAAGATATGTATCTTAGCATATCAAGATATGATACTTATCAAGATATGTAAAACCAGTTGTAGTGTTTCACCAATGTCCTTCCACAGGCTTTCTAAATTCCTTAACATTTCAGATCTTTCTTTCTTGGTGTTTGAGCTAATATTTTATTAAATATTAAACTAAATTGTAAATGCCCTTAAAAAACTAAGGAACAACAGTGCAAGTATTAATGTTTTTGGTTGCTCATAGCACTGTTTCAGAGCCATGGGTCATTAGCTTACTAGGCACCAAATATAAATAACAGATTTCACAAATTGGCTAGGTTTTAGCAAACTCTGGGAAAATATAGATTAAAAAACCCAATGAACACTTTTAATTAGTGTCAGTTTTCTTCTGCGATAGGTGCCAATTGTTGAACAAAGAAACCTTTAGATTAAAGACAAATATGGGTCTCATGGACATAGGTGTAAGAATAACTAGAGTTATTCTTACTGAATGACCCCAGTCAAAAACAGGCATCCTATTAGTCAGGGAACCACTGGAAAATAATGGCTTTACTGGTAGCCACCACCAATGGAATATACTAGTAACTGAATAGTCCTAATATCACTAGGACTCTATATTTTAGGATAGAATAGACCAAAAACTAGGAAATTGTTTCCTCTGGAATAAGACATTATATGTCTATCCAGTTACACTGAAAATTTCAGTAGGAATGTAAAACTTTTTAACTTGACTGTATAAATTGTTTAGCAATGATGCCCTTGTCAAGGGCCACCAAGAATTTGTCATGAACATAGCAGAAAATTAATGCTACCTCTGAGAGCAGGATTTTTTCCATGTTATGACTAATTTATTTATGATAGATAGTGTGCAAACTTAGCCTTGTTAGAAGGAGGATATTAGTGGTATATTGCAACCCATTCCATACAAAAGTTAAACTTAAAAGGAACACTTTTACACTGCTGGTGGGAATGTAAACTGGTCCAACCACTATGGAAAGCTGTGTGGAGGACCCTCAAACTAATGAAAATGGAGCTACCATTTGACCCAGCAATAGCTCTTCGGGAATCTACCCCAAAAGAGACCTCAATGTGGGTACAAAGGGACACCTGTACTCGGATGTTTATTGCAGCACTATTTATAATTGTAAGGTCCTGGAAACAACCCAAATACCCCAAGACAGATGACTAGATGAAAAAGATGTGGTAAATGTACACAATGGAATATTATGCATCGATAAAAAATGACAAATTTGGTGAATTTTTGGTAACATGGATGTACCTAGAAGAAATCATACTGGCAGAAACAAGTCAGAAGGAAAAAGACAAAAACCAAATGGTCTCACTAATATATGTACAACCAAATGAAAGTACACAACTGGGGGAGGGGACAAACTGGAATGGCCAGGGAGGGGAGGTGGGGGAGACCCCCAGGGATCACAATGATGTGAAATATTTATATATATAAGTAAATAATTTAAAAAATTGATCATCCACATGGATAGAGATTTATAAAGGGAGTTTGACATGTCACTATTATTCAGTATGTTCTTTTTTCTTGGGCAGTAACTTTATTATAGTCCCCAAATCAGGTATTGCCAGGGTTCAGAACTATACTATGGCACTGAATTGCAAAAAATTGAGTCTCTACATAACTGAGGCCAGGTGGATAGAAGAGATGGAGTTAGTGAATAGAGGATGAATCTCACAGAAAACTTTGACTTCATTAAGCTCAGCAATGGGGTAGGTTCATGTTCCTCACAAGCTCCATAAAATATATCTAATCACAACAGTTTCCTTCTTGGAATTTCCTTGGAAGTGAATGCAAGTATGTATATATTCAGGCAATATATACATGTATATGTATAATGTATATGCATTATACATGGGTGCATATATATATATATATTTATATATAGGTTCACTTGTGAGGTCACTTGTGAAGTGAAGGCTTATAAAAACCCAATGGGACTCATGCACAATTGTACCTGTTAAAGGTGCTGATTGCATTAGACTCAGACTTAAAACCAGAAAGTTTTTTATATTTTTGCTTTTTTCTTAGATAAATGCTGCTATAACAGTGACAGCCGTACTGGCATTTGGACAACCCTTAGGAGCTTTGTTCCTTGTAGGCTAACCAATGTTCCCAGTGGAATACATTTCTGTTCTTAGGGTATTAGAGGCTGACAGGCTTTTTAAAAATTTCATCTGGTCTCTGTCCCTTTTAGCAGAAGCTGAGATGATTGATTAAATTCCCAACTGAAAAATTTAAGTGAACAGTTGTCTAACCATAGCCTTGGTGTTTTCTCCAAAGCTTGCATTCTCATTTCTTTTCAATATGGATAAATTTAGGATTTTCTAAATCTACTATTCTGATCCCTTGCTTAACAATTTCTTATTTGATTTATCTCTTTCCCTGGAATTTACTATAACAAGAACCTAGTTGTACCTTAAACATCTTGCTTAGAAATTTCCTCAGCTAAAATATCCCAGTTCATTGCTACAAGTTCACCTTTCACCAACCAGAATGCAATTCTTCTAAGTTCCCTGACACTCTACAGCAAGGATCACCTTTCCTCCAGGTTCTAGTAACATGTTCTTCATTTATCTGAAACTTCTTTAGAAATACCTTTTCCCTCTCAACAATATTATTGAAGAGGTTGGCATTTCCTTCTTGTATATTCTTGTCTCCTCTGTCATAAATTAATTGACTCTATATACAAATTTATTTCTGAACTCTTTTTAAGAAATTTCTTTCTCTGATGTTTTATTGTTACTGTTTAGAAGTGTAAACAAATTTTGTATACTCATATACACAAATACTTTCCTAGTGCAAGTTTACTGAATTTATTAGTTCTAATAGCTGTTCTGGAAATCTTTAGGATTTTCTATACGTAATTTTATATGGGCAGGTCACCGGCAAATACTGAACAGTTTTACTTTTTCCTTTTTGATATGGGTGCCTCTTATTTCCTTTTCCTTCCTAATTTCTCTGACTAACACTTCCAATACTATATTGAATAGAAGTCTCGAGAATGAATATCCTTGTCCTAGTCCTGATTTGGGAGGAATAGCTTTCAGTTTTTCACCACAGAATTGACATAAGTATCATATTTTCATGAGTGGACTTTATTATATTGAGTGGTTCCTCTGAAACCACTTCGGTGAAAGTTTTTTTTAACCATAAATGGATGTTGAATTTTGTTAAATAGACTTTCAATGTCTATTAAGATGATTATATTGTTTTTTATTTTGTTAATGTGGTGTATCACATTGATTAGTTTGCTTAAGTTGAACCATCCTTGCTTCTTTAGCAATCTAGGTTTTTTCTATCACGTGTTTCAAAACTCTTGACATTCTACCATTATCCAATACCAAAGCTAGTGCAGCATTTCCTTATATTTGTTATAGTGTAATTATTTTTGCAGAACCAAAAATCGTATTTTTTTTTGGGTGCTATAAAAATTGGTTTAAAGAACAAAAAACTATTACCATATAGACTTCAAGTTAGTAGTCTGGGATCAGATCAGAAAGCAGGGTTGCTTTCTTCTGATGTTTGAGTAAAAATCTGTTTCATATCTCTGTTCTAGCTCATGGTGCTTTTCTGGCAATATTGGAGATTTCTTGGCTTGCAGAGGTGTCACCTTAATCTCTACCTTTATCTTTACATTATATTCTTCCCCTATGTGTGTTGTCTCTGCTTTATTTCCTTTTTTATGAGGCTACTGTTCATATCAGATTAGGACCCAAACCCTGACCTCAATTTAGCTTCATTACCTTTTAAAGACTTTATTTCCAAACAATAAGTTAAGAAGTAGGGATTCTAGGTTTTGGAGGGTGGCAAATTAAACCCACAATTCCCTCTTTGTAGTATCAGAGACTGTGAAGATTACAGTCAACTGTGCTCCCTTACCTCCCCATTGAACTTTGAGCTTGGTGTAGACCACTCATCTTTCCTAGTTGTATGTATTGTACACATTCACATATGTGTGCAAACATATATGCATGGATGCATCAATGGAAATGGAATGTGGAGCAAATATTGGAGCTAGAGCTCATGTTTAGACTCATTTATATTACTGCAGTAAGGCGAGTATGGCCTGTTATTTTCAACTGAATTGTCTTAATTGACCAGCTTCACAGGCAGCTGTCTTTTGGTGATAAATGGTAGCAAGCAGGGATTGTTCAATTAAATACAATATCTTTCTGAAAAAGCAAAATATGAAGATCCCTTGTGGCATGCCAAAAAATATATATATGGCTACTTTGGGATACTACTTGGTCATTTGTAAGATACACTTTGATCCAACTATGTTTGTCAGTCATCTCAATGAGTCTCAGGAAGTACTACTTCAGGAATGATATAGAAGTTCTACTTTGGGAATGCTATGGGATACTCTTGGAAAAGGCTAATAGATTGTTTATGTGTGTCCTTTGGTTTCGATGGGTACCTTGTTTTTATCCTCAGACTCCCCTGTTGAAATGTATTTTGGCTAAATTAGAGATCCAACAGCAGTACTTTGGGAAACCCAAGGAAACTATTTTGTGTGCTCTTGTCCTATGATGATGGGATTAGAAATAATTGCAGATTGTGAGCTAATTTATAACCAGTGAATATTGTTAGCTTTACTGAGATCCCAGACAATAAAAGTCAGCCCAATACAGTGAGTTAAAATTTTTTAAATCTTAGTTAAAATAAATAAATAACCCTTAAGAATTGCTTTGTCCAGTCACCTAAAGATATTTTGGAGATTAGTTTTGTTTGCTTATATGGATGAAAAAGTAACCTTGGACTTGGTGAGCACCAAAAAGTCTTCCTGGGGTGTGTCATTAAAGAACCCTTGGAATATTATTCATCAATTAAAAATGACAAATTGGGTGATTTTATGATAACATGGATGGACTTAGAAGAATTCATATTGGCAGAAACAAGTCAAAAAGAAAAAAAGCAGAAACCAAATGGTTTCACTACTATATGGGACATGGGAAAGATAAAAATCCATGAAGAAATGTCAAAACAAGCCAACAACCAAATTGAAGTACACAACCTGGGGGGGGTTGTGGGATGAGACACGGTGGGAACAGTCAGGTGAGGGTGAACCCCAGAGATCACAGAGATGTGAAATTCATATATAAATAAAGTATTTAAAAAAAAAGAATCCTTCAGCATTTCCTGAGGTATAAATATTCCTATGTAATTTACATGTACTTGAATTACTAGGACATTTTTCAATAAATCCAGATCCCTATTTAATGGACTGAAAGTATCTTTCTTATAGCTCATAAAGTGGAAGAAATATTGAATGAAAATCCTTTACCCATGGATAAAGTTGCATTATCCAAAAGCCAGTCTCAAACTAAGAAACATAAAACTATCAAAATGGACTCACTAAATGGTAAGTATGATGATTTTCAATATTATTGATTTTTTTTAAGTAAAAAAAACTTTGTTCTGAGGTGTCTGAATATTTAATCACGAATGTGTTTTCTATACATATATTAGGTCAAATGTACTTAATGTGTTCAGTTCTCTAATTTCATTGAAGTTTTGTCTATTATTCTATGTTAATAAAGATAAACCAAAAAAGGAATATAACAATAAAGGAAGAAAAAAAGAGAATCTAAAAAGGCTAGAAAATAATTAGCACAATATAAATAATATGATAATAAAAACATTATGCACCTCTCTGCTCATTGCAGCATTATTTACAATGGCCACGATTGCAATGTCTACAGTTCAATCCCACTAGATATTTGAGTTACTAACAGGTGAATAGGTTTTAGTCTAAAAGACCAAAATTTATTCAAGCTTTTTTGCGTATGTGATTTTCCAAAAACAATTCTGTTTACTTCATCTTTTAAATGAGAGAAACATATCTACTTTCTAGAATTTTTATGAGGGTTAAATAGATAAGTATCTGAAAGATACTTAACAAAATATTGGGCATTTAGTATTCCTTAGATAACCTTTCAAATCATTACACATTTGTATATACCAGTATGTGAAATTGTAAATAAAATTAAATAATTACAAAATAAAATATATGTGTAATTGTAGTTATACACTACAGGTTTATTTCAAGTAAAGCTTAAGTTTTACTTCAACTAATAGGGAAATATATCATTTCAGCTAAAAATGAAGCCATCTCAGAACTTATAGATGCAGCAGAAAATCTTCCAGCAATGCATACATCAACTGGTGATCAAATATTAAGTTTAAAAAAGATGGAAGGTGAGTAGAGATTTTTGATGTGGTAGAATCCAATCTAAGAGTTAAAGTATTTCAATCCTATAGTTCTGTTTTTAAAAGAAAATAAGAATTAAAATAAAGGAAAACCATTTCAACTTAATAATTTCAATCTAATTAATGTACTGCAATTGCTAAGTATCTTCAAAAGGATTCATTATATACTCATTATTTCACCAAGAAAATATCAACTGAATGATGCTTATATTAATTAGATATGTAAATAGATAACTCTTAATTAGATAATACATTCCTTTACCCATGCATTTTTGTACTTTTCCATACTTTATGAACTATATGCTGTACATAAAATAATCATTTTAGATCAACAAAATTGACAAAACTTTAGCTACAGTGATTCAGAATAAAATAGACAATAGTTAAAATCATGAAAGTGAATGGGGACATTACCACAGATTTTACAGGAATAAAGTACACTGGAGAACTTTATCATAATAATTGAATAAAGAAAAGGATATCTCAGTAAAGCATTTTAATAAAATTTTTATGTGACATATATACTTTTAAAAAAATAAGACATTCATCTACTTTGTGGTAAAATAGTTTCCTTTAATATTATATATGAACATAAATATCTGGTATCATTATTTGTATTATTTTGCAACCTTAATTATTGCAACAAATTGAGAATAGTTACAAAGATTCAAAGGCACAGAAAAGATATTGCAGAAAATATGATTGTGCAGGTTTATAATCTAAAATAATCTATTGTGCATAGTTACACTTTTATAGATATAAAATATGTTTAAGAAATCTTAAACAAGAAAGTAATTGAAGTACAAGGAAAAACTATTACTACTTACCTGGAGAGGTAGAGGAATAACAGGAACTATGTAAAAAATCATAGCCAACATAAATCAATACTGAAGCCAGCAACTACTAGGAAAATTTAGATAAATAATTGAGTAATTGCAATAGACTGAACAGAAACTATATTGAATGAGAAGTTCTAATACACTTTCTTTAGTGTATTTCTAATACACTTTCATGAATAAGTGAAGGTAAGATAAAATGTTTAACTTTATATATAATTAATGATCTAGAAGATAAAATGTTCAAAATAATAGCAGTAATACAGTAGAAAATTATAGCTTATGAATAAGTTCTATTCTGAGATCCCTCCATTAATTGTGAAGTACTATAATGTTATATGGATTCATTGTAGAATACATTGAAAAGTCTATGAAAACCACTAAAATGACAAAATGAAGTACAATTAATAGAAAAGGACAGAAATAAAATATAAATAAAACAAAACAAGATTTTTGCATAAAAGCAGTAGCAAATATTGTATATATCAATTCAACTCTACTACAATAATAATCACTTTTAATGGTAATGTCCTAACTACAGTTACTAAAAGGCAGAGGTTGTCTGAATGGATTAAAAAAAACTTGTTTACAAGAAACCCATTAGATACACAAGCACATATATTTAAAATGTAGTGTTAGAAATAAAGAAATATTAGCAAGATGGCAGAATAAGAGATTTCTGGATTTCCCGCCTTCTTAGAGATGATCAATATACAAAAGTGCACAGCAATTTTTTTCTGAAGTAAATACAGAAACTAATTTAGTAATTCCTATATACTAGGCAACTGAGAACCCACATAAAAACAGGAAAAACTGAGACATACATATTTGTGCCATAAACCCTACCACTTCTATAGCCAGACAACTGGGAGAAAGTTCTTAAATCCATGTTTCTCTCTAAGGAGCAGAGGTTGTGGGCATATATCTAGAAACACAACATTAACATCTGCCATTCTAGCACCGAGGCTCCAAATTACCTAGTTTGGAGAACCAATAATATTCATTTTTCACAACTCTTCCAGGAGAATATTTTTAAAAGGAGACCATTTTTTAAATAGGTGAATGTACTCACACTGCAGCTACCTTCCCAGGCTCAGTGCAGAAGGAGTAGGCAAAATGAACAACTAAATAGCATTTATGAGTCCTATGGGACTAAGTTAAACTAAGAGGCAGTTTTAAACAGAAGTGTGAGCACATCCTACAATTATTCCTCTGGTCTTAGCATAGAAAATGCAGGCAAAAATTGCAAGTTCCCTTGTTTCTCCTTGGTAAAGTTTAACTGTACACTTCCCCCAGCTTCTTAAGGGTCAGGGATCTAATTGGCCTGCTTTGGAGGGCTGAAGAAGCACAAAATTAGTAATCCTCTGAGAGTTGGAATATGGGAACTTCCCTGTCTTCTCATGGCTCTTGTTAGGGATAAAACCAAGTCTCCAACTTCTTCCTGGAAAAAGTCTGTTCATCCTTCAAAATTTTATATCTGCCACCTAAGGAGCTAGTACTAGTACCTAAATCCCCTCTGGGAGACGATGACATTCAGCAATTTCAAGTCCACTGGGACCACATACATTAAAGTTATAGCTCTTTATGGGTACAAAACCACCCCCCATGGTTATTCCCTCTAAATCAGCATAGCAGAATGATTAGATAAAAACAACCAGTTCAAATTTTCTCCCAGATGAGAACTACACTGCATATATAACACATTAACTTTCGAGTTTCAGACTAATTGTTTCACTTCCAATTAGCTTGCATTAATGAGCTAATGGGGGCAATCTTTAGTTCTCTTTTAGAATGAATGGGTATGTATTTCCAAGACCTCTGGGTCTCTTGGCATATCCTCATACCTTTAGTATCACTGAAGAAAACAAAGATGGCAGTTTAGATAAGCACAGAGGTTTAAGAGACAAACAGAAGATATGGTATGGCTAATTACTAAGGTTCATCCTCTATACAGGGCCAGTCTTTCATGACTGAAGATGTGATTGTATTATCTAATACAAACACAGGAAGTCAAGGAAAAAGAACAAAGAGGGGAATCTCTTCTAAACAAAAGAACAAAAATTTTTTCCCACTCGATTGGGTTTCTTTTTGTTTTCTCTGTTGTCTCTTTTGCTGTACAGAAACTTTTTAGCTTGATGTAGTCCCAGCTGTTTATGTTTTCCTTCATTTTTTTACCTGCTATAGATGTTTCCAGAAATGGATTTCTGAAATGTAACTCATGGAGTGTTTTGCCCAGGTTTTCCTCTTTGTATATTATGGTTTCCGGTCTTACATCTAGGTCTTTTATCCATTTTTAGTTGATTTTTGTACAGGGTGTGAGGGTGTTGTCTTGGTTTATTTATTTTTTTGCATGTCTTGGTCCAGTTTTCCCAGTACCATTTATTGAAGAGGCTTTGTGTATTTTGTTATCAGACCCTTGTTCCAATGTTTTTCACTCCTTTGTTAAAGATTAGTTGACTATATATGTGTGGTTTTATTTCAGGGCACTCAATTCTGTTCTATTGGTCTGATTGTCTGTTTTTGTACAAGTGTAAAGCTGTTTTAATTAATGTGGCTTTTGAGTATAATTTGAAGTCTGGAATTGTAATACCTTCGTCTCTTTTTTTTCTGGTCAGGAGGCTTTTTGATATCCGAGGTCTTTTGTTATTTCATATGAATTTCAGTAATTTTTGTTTTATCTCTTTAAAGAATGTCATTGGGATTTTTATAGGGATTGCATCAAATTTGTATATTGCTTGTGGTAGGATGCCCATATTGATGATGTTAATTCTTCCAAACCATGAGCAGGGAATGTCTTTCCATTTCCTTATGCCTTCTATGTCTTTTAACAGGGTTTTAAAGTTTTCTTTGTATAGTTCTTTTACATGTTAGGTTTATTCCCAGGTTTTTGATTTGTTTTTGGTGCCATCGTAAATGGAATTTTTTTTTTATTTCTTTTTCTTCTATTTGGATTTTTGTGTATAGGAAAGCTTCTGACTTCTGTGTGTTGATTTTGTATCCAGCTACCTTCCTGAACTGGTTTATTGTTTCAAGTAGTTTTTCTGTAGATTTTTTTGGGGTTCTCTATATAGAGAATCATGTTATTTGCATATAATGATAGCTTCAGTTCCTCCTGTCCTATTTGTATCCCTTTTATGTTGTTCTCTTGCCTTATTTTCCTAGCTTGAAGTTCCAGTACAATGTTAAAAAGTAGTGGGGAGAGTGGGCATCCTTGTCTGGTTCCAGATATTAATTGGAATGATTTTAGCTTTTCCCCATTTAGAATGTTTGTTTTTGGTTTTCCATAAATAGCGTTTATTATGTTGAGGTATGTTCCTTTAATCCCCAATTTTTCAAGAGCTTTTATTATGAATGGGTGCTGAACTTTGTCAAATGCTTTCTCTGCATCTATTGATATGATTGAAATGATATGGTTTTGGTTTTTCCTTTTGCCCTCCATACAAGTGATAAGGGTATGATAACAAAAATACAAAAAGAACTCACACAACTTCACAAAAACAAAGAAAACAATCCAGTCAAAAATGAGGGAGAAGAATTTAAAAGACACTTCTCCAAAGAGGAAATACAAATGTCCAACAGGCACATGAAAAAATGCTCAATGTCACTAGCAATTAGGGAAATGCAAATCAAAATCACAATGAGATACCACTTTACACCAGTTAGAATGGCCCACATCCAAAAAATGGGCAATAAGAAGTGCTGGCATGGATATGGAGAGAAAAGAAAATTCTTACATTGCTGGTGGAAATGTAAACTGGTTCAGCCACTGTGGAAAGCTGTGTGGAGGACCCTCAAACTAATGGAAATGGAACTACTATTTGAACCACCAATTGCTCTTCTGGAAATCTACCCAAAGAAGACCTCAATGGTTGTACAAAGGGACACCTGTACCCAGATGTTTGCTGCAATACTGTTTATAATTGCAAGGAAATGGGAACAACCCAAATGTCCCCAAACAGAAGACTGGATGAAAAAGATGTGGTACATATACACAATGGAATATTACTCAATTAAAAATGACAAATTTGATGGTTTTATGATAAAATGGATGTACTTAGAAGAAATCATATTAACAGAAAGAATTCAGAAAGAAAAAGACAGAAACCAAATGGCTTCACTAATATTTGGAATATAGGGAAAATGAACAAAAAGCCATGAGGAAAAGTCAGAACAACCTAACAACTAAACTGAAGGACACAACTGGGAGGGGGGCACAGGGAGGTAAGGCAGTGGTCAAACTCTGGGGATTACAAGATGTGAATTTTATATAGAAATACATTAGTTAATATAAAAGGAAAAAATATAATTATAAAAGTTGAAAAATTAAAAAAAAACAAGATAAATATGCAGAAATTGACTCTAATTTAAGGGTCAATTTAAGTTGTACTTTAAGTGATTTATTCAACTGGAAATGTAGATAATATAAAATACTATTATTAGGACAGCAATGCAAGGAAAAAAATGAGATTTTCAAGCAAAGGTACTAAGGAATTCCAAACAGATATCATGCACTGGGGGTTAAAAATTTTCAATAGAGGAATTCAATAAACCAGATAAAGTAGAATAAAGGATCTGTGACCCCAAAGACAATTCAGTGGAAATGATCCAATTACAGGAAGGAAGGAAGGAAGGAGTGGAAATAGAGTAAGGGATCACAAATTGAAATCATGTACATATTTTAATGTTGAAACAAGGGGGAGAATGAAAGATGCAGAAAATTTGTTCAAAGTAATAATCACTAAATATTTTCCACATCTGTGGAAATAGGGGGCCCATACAAAATTAATTCAAAGAGACCTGAACTGAGACTTATTACAATTGTAATACATGACAGGTCCATAGCTAATATCATAGTCAGTGGTGAAAAGCTGAAATATTTTCCTTTGAAACAACACCAAAAAGAGCATGTGGATGTTTGCTTTCACTATTTTTTTTTTCAATATGGTATTATCCAGAGCAACTGGGCAAAAGAGAGATGTAACTCCATTTACAGTATGGCATGTTAGGTTGGGGTCAACTTCTCCCCTAAAAATAGCCATAAAAGATAGTATTTGCTCAAAGGAAGATTTAGAAATTCCCTCAACAGAATCCCAGGACTTATTTTTTTACTTACTGATATCTCAAACAAGGCTTGTGATTGTTCAAGAGAAGGTGTGAGAGGAAGTGAAGGAAGAACATTACTGGTTGAATAGACTGTGGTAGAATGCAGGTAGAATGGACTGTGTAATGGCTTTCCAACCTATGATAAGGCACTATGTGGCACCATGAAATTCTATAAAGGAAGTTTGCTAAGCATGGATATAGGCATGACCTGGGGTTGGGGACACTGCTGCTGTAGGCTTAACTAAGGACAATGGGTACTCCACAACCACATGGGTCATGAAAGATTCCCCATTTGCCTCCCAGAAGAAACTAAGGATATGCCAGGCTGAGCCATACTGGGTTCCATAGTATGTCCAGTAGTAGAGAGAAAGATTTTTTATGATGGGAAAGTTTTAAGTAGCACATAAGTTCTTATAGCATATAAGATTAGTAATACTGTGAAAGTATTAGGGGTAGAATAGAATAGGCATCACCATTATTTGAAGCCACAGTTAGAAAGTCGGGCACATGAGCTGCATTGGTCCTGCATGGGTGCCAAGCCAAATACTGGTGGTCCAGACCTAGTTCCATCACTAGGAAGCTCAAACTTCATAAACCATGACCTGAGGCAAAGCAGGAAGCAGCAGGGAGGCAGAGTGTAGAGTTAAGACAGTTAATGCCCTAAGAGATCATGCAATGTTTAGTTCCTAATATTTAATCCATACTTTTTCCAACTGCCATTTTAATTGCTATTTGCAAGGGATCATTAGCTTCTACAATTCAAATGAGCAAATTCTTCTTACTTATGGCAGTTGGAGACCAGATTATCTAAAATATATACATCAATATACACCAGTTTTGCAGTTATTATTTCACATAATGTTAATATTTTAAAACTTATTCTGTTCAATTTGACACAGTTTATATTCATTTTGGTAATGATGCTATGAAAATAACACTTCTGTAAGGATTACAGTGATGATACATTTGTATTCCATGGTCATAGTGTTGCCTTAAATGTTTATTGACTGGTTCAGACATTTCTCCAAAGCAAGACTTTGGAGTATATGTGGTTGTATAGGTTGTGACAGTTTTCCAGTTTTAGGTGTATGCTCTGCTAGATTCAACTAAAATAAAAAGCTTTAGACTCAGTAGTCAACATTAGGTAATACATTTTAATTACTATTTTTCCATTATGAATTGTCCTTTAAAATATTTATTTTCTTTTAATTTGAAATATAATTTTTCAAGCAAAAATTTCAAATCACAGAACCTAAATGACAGGGATTCAATTTAAATTTGACCATTATGCAAATTTTACCATTCCTTCATTCCATATTAAAAACTCTACATGCTAGAGGACCTGGGAGAGATTATTCTCAGTTAACAAAATATTCTATTGTATACTTGTGGCCTAATTTTATTATAGTTTATAATATAGGATGGATTTTTTTTGTTGAATCAACAATGTTTATTTTTATTTAATTTTTAATTTTATTTCTAAATTCTTATAAATTTTTACATAAGTAAATAAGGTAAATGGTTACTGGCATGCCTTCCATCCTCCACCCCCCACCCCCTTGTATTCATTCACTCAGTCTCTCAGTCTCCTCTGTCATTGTTCTTTTTATCTCTATGTTGGGTTCATTGGTCCTTTGGTCTCTTTCTCTGTGGCTGTGTCCATTTGTTGGATGAGGGACTGTGTTCCAGGCCCATGGCACATTGTGCTTGATAGTTTGTAGTCCTTAGCTTTGTATTGGGCACCCAGTCCATGTTCATTTGGGGTCAATCGGTGTCTTCTAGTTGCTGACTCCAGTATAATCTCCTTGCCATTCCGCTATCTCTGCACCCCATTTCTCTGACCTCTGGCCTTGGGGATCCTTTCCTCCAGCCATTGTCAGTGAGGAGGTTTCTCGACAAGGGCAGACATCTGTTGATGGACCTTGCAGGTCATCTCCTCTCCGTCCGTTTGCAGATTTGCTGTGGAGTCAATGCCCTGACTCTGCAGGCCTCCTCTCCCGAGGCTTGGGGAAGGAGCTATGTTTCCTTGGGTGGCAGGTTCCACATGGGGTTTTGATTCATCAGCTTCCAGTGAAGCTATGGATGAAGGTCTGATATGTTTTTACCACAGTTATTTCTCCATTCCAGCACCTACTATCTTTCTGAATGATCCTTGTTCTGTGTCCCACACCTGTGCATGGGCAGGCCCTTTTTGTGGCCCCTCATCTGTTCTATGTCGCTGTGTGCACATTTATGCTATTAGTCCTCCTGTGAGTTAAGTGGAATGAGGGTGAAGCAGCAAGGGTGTCATCCTACCCAGCCCCACCCCCGCTGTTCCTGGATCAAGGATGATCCCATCCAGTCTTGCCCGCTGCCAGTCAGGTCTGGGGGTCCCGGCCGGCCCCTGTGTCCCCCTCACCTGCCAGGTTGATGGCAGAGGGCCCCAGTGGGTGCTGTATGGTTGCTGAATGGGTATAGCTGCTGGCCTAGGTTCGCCAGCAGCTGTGGGTGCCTGCCGGTCAGGGCAGGCGCAGATCCCATGTGCCAAGCTGGTTGAGCTTCTATAATATAAGAAGGATGTTAAAGTATTCTTGAAGCAGTGTAAGAATTTCTGTTCCACAATAAATTTCTGTGATAATGAAGACAATGATTTGCAATATAAACCATAGGGGAGAATGTTGCTTCAAATCACAAGATATAATCCCTACAGTATGCTTGATACTAGTGTAAACTTGATGCCAAAAGGGGTATGCATGTTCTGGGTTTGGCAGGAGTGATAAACTTCTGAGAAGTCCATGTAAACAATGTCATGTAAACC
Source organism: Uropsilus gracilis (assembly GCA_004024945.1). Taxonomy (NCBI): domain Eukaryota; kingdom Metazoa; phylum Chordata; class Mammalia; order Eulipotyphla; family Talpidae; genus Uropsilus; species Uropsilus gracilis. Next base: position 222,094 of record PVHY01000395.1, read on the forward strand.
AATGTAACGTAATGACATACACCAATGTTACCTAAAATATATATAATAAAAATAAAAGTTATATTTTTATCATGTGCCTATATGTTATCATGTACTCTATAACTTAGCAAAACATATACCATACAGAAAAAACAATTAAAAGAATTATGAGATGTAAATTTCAGCATCAAATATGTCATAATGTGATTAACACAGTCTTGGTAAAATATTAAACAACTCTAATCTTGTTATAGAGATGTAATAGTTCCATACATCAATTCCAGTTCTAAAGATTAGTATTCTGCAATATAAATATTTCATAATAATGATAATGCACTATTAACAAAGACATTTAAAATAGTGATAAATGTGCATGTATTTAGGTAAAAAGTAGTTGGCTATTTGTGTTTTTCTCTAGACTTTGATATAGAACAAAGGAGTGATGATACTGAGAGACAAACATTAATGGCAGAAATGAAAACAGAAGGTAAGGGACTCAGTGGTAAGCACAAAACTTTTCACTCTAGTATTTTAGTTAATGTACCTTATTTTACTTTATGGTAACACAGATATTTCATTATAAATGTATTTCTATGATAAGATAATCTACATGCTCACACATATATTCATGCGGTAAGTTTCTATACAAAGTGTTTTTTCAATTCATTTTTATCTATAGGGAGCAATGTAGAACACTTGACAGAGGTAACTGGAATAAAAGATGCAAAGGGACAGCTTATCCAAGTATTTCTAGCTCTCTTATTTCAAATGAATCAGTTCAAGTTGCATCTGTGGGAAAAAAGACCATGGACTAAAACATGCCCATTAATATTCCCCAGATCTATTGCTAAGCTCACTTTCCTTTTTGCAAATTTTAGTACAGAACATATGTTCTGCCCATCCATGTGTCTTGTTTTGGTACTATTTAGAACCAACTATTTGCCCACAAAACTTTACTAAAAAGTTGATCAAGAGGCACTGACTTCAAATATTTCTGTGTAATGTGCAATTATTTTAAAATGAATTTCATTTACTTTTCTTTCCATTGAATCTAGAGAGTATTCTAAAAGCAGCTAAAAAATAAAAATCACATAAAGATTCAAATACAAAAGGATATAAGTGCAATGCTCATGTTACTCCAAATGACCTATGTCTTCTTACCAAGCTAGAAAATGGATGGCATTATATATTTGCTCACATGGATGGAATTATATATTTGCTCACAAATTACTTTCAATTTTTTTTCACTACTAATTCATTCTTACTTGATAGTCAGATTCCTCAAAAGGTGGAAAAATTTGAACTTTTCTAAACAAATAACACATTTCTGACCAACAAAAAAATTATTTGAAAAGATGATCATTTGTATCTTGGCTTATAGGAAAGTTCTTAGTTAAGTAAGTATGAGGAATCAATTGTGATCAGTTTAGGAACTATCTGGATATATTGCTTTGGTCAAATCATAAAACTTCTATAATCCTCAGTGTAATGGGTCTTTTCCGATTGCCAGTGGGGCTTTAATGTTAAGGTTTTATATATTTGTTACCCATACCTTTCAATATATTATCCTATAATTAAATACATTATAATTAAAGGATAACTATCCTAGGCACAGACATACATGTTATGTTTTGAAATGTTCACCTTTATAGAGATTGATACAAAAAGTTTCACAGATGGAACTGGAAGTGGCACACCGATGAAGGAAATAAAGATACAATCAAAAAGTCATTCTGAGAACAAGAATATTTTATGTCTTTGTGTTTTATTTACCTTTGCTGGTGTTTCTTAATGCTTGAAACTAATGAACACAGTGTCTTTAAACTACTAGAAAAGCTTAATATATTAATAAATTGCCTTCTATAATTACTTGACACATTTTAGTAATTAATGAAGAAACAGCAACATATTATAAGTTTGGGCACACATCCAAGAAAGTGATGCATGACATTCAGCATCATGCAGACTTTGAAATAAATTTAATGGAAGTAATCCAGATGCTAGCCTAAGCACTGTATTTTTATGGCTAGAAAAGATATGATTGTGTATTTGCATAGCAGACATGCTAACTTGTGAATTATAAGAAGAGAAACTGAGCAGGTAGTTATGTTGCTTGCCATTTCTCATTGGGCAATTTTATTTTTCCAGAAGTAGGAGATATCACCAGTTTTGTTATTTAGTTCATAGTTTAAGCTACTGGTTGTTTTCCTATTGTGACAATGCTTGACACTCTTCATCTTTGGTGTTTCATTAACTGCCTAATTTATTAATTAGGTAAAAAAGCATCCAGAGAGAGGGACAGAGACCAATCATACAGTAATTATCATTCATTCAATTGTGACTCAGTGCATGCCTAAGTCTCTGCACTTAGGGGAGTAACATTAGAAGCTTCAAATTAGAGGGAGACATCATACAATAGGAAATAATGCATCCTAATCAGTAAATAATCAGGCATCAAAACCAATCTTTTCAAACCTCAACAAGTTTCCAGTGGAGTGAGAAACTCAGTTTCCTATGCTACAACATTTTATGTAAAGTCCATTTTTACGCCACTTTTTATCTCCCAAATGAACGGCCAGGACACACATATAAAGAAGCCGTGAATTGTGAGCCATATAGAGGATAAAAGGAGAATACTAAGTATTTTAGAGAATAGGTGACTAGGGCCTGAGAGGGCACTATGTATCATACCTCTAACAATGCTATTCTTTTCCACCACATATGCCTCATTGGTTTATAGGCATATAACTCAACAGGGTGGTGGTGGGGGGAACATTACAATTTTCCTGTACAAATCAAATTATTTCTGCCTCATGGTAATGGTAATATTCTGTGACTAAGATAACCAAATTGTATAGTATTGTCTGGAAAAAAGTTAAGTCCTGTGTTACAGAGTATATGTGTTCCTCATGAGTGTGTTTTAAATGTTTACCTGAAATTTTTATTACTGAGTTAAAGACCCCAGTATGATTTAACCTTTCAGAAGCCTTCACAACTTATAGGAAAGGTTCTTATAAAGAATTTTGAGAAATCAATTTGGGCATTGATTTTTGGTACTACCAATGTAGGTCACTTCAGTCAAATTACTGAATCTTTTCAAACCTCAATATAAAAACCTTTCATTATTGTTAAGGTATTATGGTTCTTCAATCCATATGTTTCATTACAGTCTTTTACTATAGTTAAAACACATTCTAATTAGAGTAATAACAATATCACATACATGCACAAACATGTGCATGCTAATATTTACCTTAAAATATTTTGAAACTGCTTATTTTAAATGGTATTTAAAAAGGAACAATAAAGGAGGAAATCAAGATACTATCAGATAATCATTTGGCAAGAATTCTCTGGGTTTTCTTTATGTTTGGATCTTAAATAACCACAGTGCTGATAGACTGCCAACAGATATTTAAAAAATGATAAATTTCCTACTATAAATACTTGAATTCTTACTGTTTTGTTTGTTAGTGGAAAAACACCTATTTATTGTAAGTCTGAGAATCCTTTCAAAGAAAGTGATGCAAAAACATCCACTACTATAAAATTATTGGAATATACTTAATGAAATTATTCCTGATACTAGATTACTCACCTTCTTCTTTGGGCTAAAAATTATATGATTGTTTATTGCATTATATATTAAAAGGTTGTATATAAAATTTGTCATATTTATGAATATTAGGTTTAGGTAATATAACTAAACACATCTAACTTCAATATAGCAGGATTTATAGAAATCTACCACATATTTCCTTTTTTGTTAATTTAATTTTATTATTTTTAAATTGACTGCACATATATACATATATATTTGCATCATTATGTACTCCATTGTCACCTATGAACCATCATCTTAAACTCTTGTGCTCGTCCCTCCACCAGTGTTACCCTCTTCCCCTTCTCTTGCTCTGTACTTCAGTTCTGTTAAGTTTGTTTTAAGCTTTATTTATTCTTTTGTTTGTTGAGCATTTTTTTTCATATGCCTATTGGCCATTTGTATTTCCTCTTTGAAGAAATGCATTGTAAGTTCTTCTCCCATCTTTTGATTGGACTTTTTGATTCACTTTTGTTAAGTTGTGTGAGTTCTTTGTGGATCTTTGATATCAGACTCCTCTCAGTTAATAGGGTGCACATTTTTTTCTCCATTTGGCTGAGTATCTCTTTGTTTCAATTATTGTCTCTTTTGCTGTGCAGAAGCTTTTTAGTATCATATAGTCACAGCTGCTTATGTTTTTGGTTTTTTTTTTTTTTTTTTCATTTTCTTTGTTTATATAGATGTGTCCTAGAAGATGTTTCTGCGGTATAGGTCATGGGGTGGGTTCCCAAAGTTTTCTTCTATATATTTTATGGTTTCAGGTTTTACATCCAAGTCTTTTATTCATCTTGAGTTAGTTTTTATGTATGCTGTGAGGGACTAGTCCAGATTCATTCCTTTGTATGCAGCAGTTTAATTTTCCCAGCACCATTTATTGAAGAGATTATGCTTGCTCCAATATATGTTTTTCACATATGTAGCTTATTTCTGAACTTTCAATTCCATTCCATTGGTCTGTGCCTGTTTTTATTCCAGTACCATGCTGTTTTAATTATTATGGCTTTGTAGTATAATATAAAGCCTAGGAGCACAATCCTTCCATTTTCTCTCTTTTTGGTCAGGAGGGCTTTTGCTAGTTCATATGAATTCAAATAATATTTGTTCTATTTCTTTAAAGGATGTCATTGACATTTTTATTGGAATTCCATTGAATTTGTAGATTGCTTATGGTAGGATGGCCATTTTGATGTTGATTCTTGCCGTCCATGAGCAGAGGATCTATTTCCATTTCTTTTCATCTTCTATCTTTTAACAATGCTTTATAATTCTCTTTGTATATAGATCTTTCACATCTTTAAAAAAGTTTATTCCCAGGTATTCAATTTTCAGTGGTACAATTGTAAATGGAGTGGTTTTCTTAATTTCTTCTTCGGACTTTTTTTTTTTTTTTTGCATATAAGAAAGTGATGGGTTTTTGTTTGCTGATTTTGTAACCGGCTACGTTACTGAATTGGTTTATTGTTTTTATTGGTTTTTCTGCAGTATTTTTAGGGTTTCCTATACAAATTATCATGTCATCTGCAAACAATGATAATTTTACTTCTTTCATTGTTTGGATTTCTTGTATGACCTTCGCTTGCCTAATTGCTCTAGCTAACAAGAAAAAGGAAAAAAAAATAAAAGGTGGAGGAGAGAGAGGAGATGCAATACAAAAATGGGCAGTGTTCAAAGGAGAAAAAAAAGGATGGAAGGGGAGAAAAAATAAGAGAAAAAAGATAAGAAAAAGGAAAAATAACAAGAAAAAATAAGGAAAGGAGATTATTAAGACAGGAAGAGAGGAAAACAAAGCTGAAAGAAAAGAGAAATAAAAAAAAGACAAAAAAAAGGTCAAGACAAAACAGGACAACTCCCCACCCCCCCCCCCCGAAAAAAATAAGGGGGTATGGAGAAATGGAGTATTTTTTCTATGTGGGTGGAGGGACTTTCTCTTGCTGAGTGATCTGCACTTCACTTCTCAGCTGAGTTTACTCACTTGAGAGTGTCTGTGTGGGGGAGGGGCTTTCCACAGGTAAGGTTTTATTATTTCTGCTGAACTTTTTGAGACCCTTCAGGGCATGGGTATGTGGGGAGGGTATTTCTGCTCCTGTGCCCAGTGTAAGCATGGGCAAGGGCTTCTCACCGGTGAATGGCAGCAGTGGTGGCATATTATCTGAATCCCTTGAATCGCCCCTGCAGCCTGATTGCCCCACCTGTAGTCAGCATGGTCTCAGATGGCTGCGGCTGCCTTTTCGGATGGTGTACTGATGTCAACTATGGGCATTCCCTCCTGTGGTGCTTAAGCAGTTGCAGTGGTGCCGCAAGGTTTCAATCTCCTGAGCCCTCCAGGAACCAGGGTGTCCCCAGTTGGAGGTAGCTGGTGTTGGATGCTGCTCCTGATAATCATGGGTGGGGTTTCAGCTGGCTGTTGCAACCTCTGCGGTGTGCTAATGGCTGATATGGCTGCTGGCTCCAGAGGAGTTGCTGCTCTCTGAGCTGTCTGATACCTTTGGGCTTTGTTCTCCGATTTTTGTTTTTTTCTGGAGTGCTCTCCTGGCCTGTTGTAAGAGCCTGAGTTTTTCTGGGGTTTTATTTTCCTTTTCTAAGCTATATTTTTCAGGAGACTGATTGCTTTAAGCCCCCTTTTCCACCATCTTGTGGGCATGTCCCACATATTTCCATTTTAAAGTTCTGTGATTCTGATATACAGATATTGTGTTGAAATTTTACTCCATGATAACAAATGCTAACTAATTTAACTGTACACACATATGTATTTTAAGTTTCCATAAATAGTGTTTTTGAAATCTATTTATAGGGAATATTTTAGAACACTTGACAGATGCAGTTGGAAGCGCTGATGCAAATAGACAACTCAGAATACAACCACTGAGTGTCTCTGGTTAGGATAAGGATACTACAAGTCAATTATTCTCATTTACTTATAGTCTCAGGAGTTAACTTGATGTTAAACATTAAGTATGGATGTTTAACAACAACATTTTGTATAGTTGACTATTTTGGAAGAATGCTACAGGAAATTTAGACAATGACTGGTTCACAAGTAATCAATTATATTCAACTTTTTATATCTACACTTGAAATTGATTTTAGGAAATTTGCAAATACAGATTTGCTAGCAGATATAAGAAAAGGAATATAAATTATTTCTTTGTTTAACTTTTCTCCCTCCATAATGAATATGTTAGATGGAATTCTAATATTTCACCTGTTGTTAGTACAAATTTTTAATTATACTTTGTAGTTTGGTAATTAAACAACAAAACAGGCCCAGAGTTAATAGCAATTGCAATGCTCTTTAACTCTTGCCTGGTACCAATAAAGAACACAGGTTGATAGAGAAAAAGGGAAAGAAGTATTTAAACAGAAGCCCTGCTTGAACCACTGACAATAAAAGGCACCTGTGTTCATGAGCAAGGATAAACCATCACTTGGAGCAACATGGAGAACTTCACTCATCTGGGGAAACAGATTTTAGTAAAACAATCATAGTTATTGCTGAAACTATGTACTGAACAAAAAAAATGACTAAATAATTGTATAATGAATGGGTGAATGACTAAATAAGATAATTATTAGTAACTACATAGCAAAAAAGCACAAGACCCAAAAAGGGGAAATAGAATTATGAATATAGAATTGCTGCAAAAATTTATCTAGAACATCCAGTACTTAATAAAAAGAAAAAATAAAGATACAAATAAATAATAAACTGTGCCCATGTTCAGAAAAAAGCAGGGAACAGAAACTGCCTATGAAACCATGATGTTAGAGTAGGCAAACAATGCTTATAAAATAATTATTATAAAATAATTATTGTACATATGTTAAAAAAGAAAGGAAAACAAACTCAAAGAAAACTAAGATGATAAAGACATCTTGTAAAACTGACAATATGAAATATATACGAAGGTTAACAAGAAAGCACAAAGTGCAAAATCTATAATTGGAACAACTAAATGAGATAAAGAAACTCTTTGAAAGTGTTCAAGATAAGATTTGATTGAGTGACGACTCAGCAAGTAATTGGAATATCAGAAGGGGAAAACAGAAAGCAGAAAAATATTTGAAGAATAATAGATGATTAATTTGAAATCTCCTCAGAGAAATGTATTAGTTTCTCTTACCAAGTAAAAGGGAATCTAAGTAGAAGAAGCACAAAATAAAATCCACAGCCAGACACATCATAAGAAAATGCTCAGAAAACAAAGACA
>PVHY01000395.1:229984-244389 GCA_004024945.1 Uropsilus gracilis
AGTAAATCTTACGTGGTTAGTGACTAATCATGCGTTACTAATCATATAAAATAGCATCCTGCTAAGATAAATGGGTAAGTTAACATCAGAAATTCTGGAGGCCAGAACACAGTGCGTTGACATAATGAACATACTGAGAAAAATCTCTTATCTGAGAATTTTATACCAGGCAAACATTTCTACAAAAAAGGAGATTAAAAACAAATAAAAATTGCAAAAATTCATTACTTACAACCCTACTTGACAAGAAAGGCTAACTAACATGAATTCTGACTGGAAATAAGTAATCTCACAGAGTAATTTAATCCATAAAGAAATAAGAATTGAAATAAAAAGCAAAATAAAGCATTCAAAAAAACTATAGCCAATATTAATTCTATAATTACAAAATTTCATACAAATGCATGTTTGTCTTCTTTTGATTGAGGGAAAGGCAATTACACAGATCAGTAGGTACAAAATTATATTATTGGGGCCCCCACAGATAGATTGATAATAAATAAAGTGCTGACAAAGCAAAGTGTTTTGGAGTAAGGATTAACTGGAGGAAGAAAATGACACAAGATGGTAACTTGAATCCATAGACATCAATAAAAATATCCAAAGGCTGTGCTAGGAAAGCTAATTTAACAAAAACTTTTAATATTTACTTGCTTTAATTTCTTCTCAGTTTCTTTATAAAATAGTTTCATAAAAATGTAGTTTCTTTAAAAATATAGTTTCACTATAATTTTTATAATTTAAATATTTTTGCATGTGGCATAAATACAGAAATGAAGATGAACTAATAAAACTACATAGAAATACCATTCCTACACCTCACTGTTATTTAATCAGTATATATCAAAGTAGATTCTAAAATTCAGTGCAATGATTGTTCAAAGTTCTATGAATATACTACTAATGACTAATGACCATTAATTACACTTTAAAAAATTAGAGTACTTGCTGCTTTAATAGCTGAGGGAATTAGAAGAGGTTGTAGTTGTTTTGCAAAAAACCAAGGATCATAAGCACTGGGAGGATATTGTGAAGGGGGGAAAATTACTCTTCCATAGGTCTTTTATGCTCCTCATGTTTAGACTGCTCTCAAGGACTATTCTTAATATTCTCCAAGATTATCTAAGGACCCTTTGTCTTCTCAGTTCAAATGAATTAGTTCTTTGAATTACATCTATTTGAAAAAGACCAGTGAGTTCAAGCATATCCACTAGTGTTCACCAGTTATGTGTTGCTATCACTCATATTTCTTTCACAAATGTTGGTAATAAATTAGCTAATACCTTTCCTGCTCATCCAATGTGTCTTTGATTAGGTAATGATGCCTGTCTGGTTTCCACCTCTGCTTAGGTGGTAGCAGTGGTATATTTGTGCTGCCATGGTGATAGTACAAACATTAATTATTCATGGCTTAAGGTATTTTTCCAAGGAAGACTGCTAGTCTGTGATACCTGGTTCATACAAGTCTTCCAAACATCACATACTCTATTAGAACTAACATTTTGCCCTCAAAACTCACTGAAAGTGACTGAGAATCACTAAAAAAATAACTCTTTTGCAATATGCAGTTTTGAAAAAATTTTATTTTTGTCATTGAACTGAAGAGAATAGTAACTAAAATCCTCTAAAAAGTAAAAATCACATAAAGACTCAAATATAAGGGATGCAGACAATTGCTTATACTCTTGCAAATGACCATTTCATCTAGAAAGTACTGTGCTAGAATGTACAGCTAGTTAGCCCTTAGAGGACACATTATATTACTCCACCAATTACTTACCTTTTCCTTCTCATCACTAATGCCTTTGTGTTTTACAGTTATATAAACTAATGGGGGAAGCATTACACATTTTTTGAACAAATTAAATAATTTTTATATCATGGTAATATTCTGTAAGTAGGATGGCCATAGTTTGCAACTTGGAACAAAATAGAACTTGGAACTTGCAAATGGAACAAAATATTCTATTATGCCTCATATACATGAGTGTGTTTTAAGTGTACATTTGGAAACTTTCTTCTTTACACAAAATCCACAGTATGAATTATTTTTGAAAGGCTTTCAGATTTTAGAAAGGCTCTAGTTAAAGTTTATGAGGGATCAGTGTTGATATCGATTTTGGCACTATCTGGATATATCACTTTGGTCAAATCACTAAAACACTTCAATCCTTAATATAACTAGACTTTTCTAATTGCTAATTGTGCTTATAAGCTAAGGTATTATGTTTCTGCAATCCATGCCTTACATTGAAATTCTTCCCTACCAACAACCAGGAGGGGAGGATGATGGTACATGATACTAAAATTATAAAAAAAAAAAAAACCTTCAAAAATTCTTCCCCTATAATTAAAATTGATCTAAACAGAAGAACAACATATTACACAAACACACATGCACAGACATATGTTAATAATACTTTACAAACATGTTTTGAAACTTCATTTTCTAGAGACAGAGAGAGAACGTTTAACAGAAGCTATTGGAAGCATTGTGATACTGGATGAAATCAAGACACAAGCAAAGAGTCATCCTGGTATAAATAAAGTTTATATCCTGTCCGTCATTATTTAGTTATCTTTTCTGGGTTTCTAGCACATGGATATTTAATGAGTACCTATAGACTACTAGAATTTGTTTAAAAATTATTTATTTATGATTGTCTATTATTGAACATGATCCATGAGAAGATAACTACTTCTTATGCCTTGAGAGCACATCAAACTGAAAGCAATGCATAAACAGTCAGTGCTATAGGGACCTGGATGTATGCTTCATGAAGTATTTCAGTTATTGCTCTTCTCTGTATTTTGGACTAGAAAAATTATAGTTGTGTATTTGCAAGAGCAGAAATGTTAGCTTATGAATGATAAGGAGTTAAGGGGTTCCACTCTCATGGTGGAATAAAGGGACTCACCCTCTCCTTTGCAGATAATTAGTAAAAGCACTACTATGTGCTCCTGGAGCTTCAACAATATGAAAAATGTTAATAGAGTTACTGGAAGACCAATCAAAGGTAGACAGGTAGATGCAAGATCTCAGGAGATCCAGGAACAAAGAATTCTTTACTGTAGAGATTAATATATAAAACTATTATAAAAATAGGGGCACCTGAATGGGTGAGAGTAGGAGATAAGAGGTTGCAGTATTTTTAAAAATGGTGATCAGTTTAGGCCTCCTTGAAAAGAAATTTGAGTAAAAACTTGTAAAAGAGTGAATTAATTAGCACTGTCAAGGTCAATGCAGAAGCTAGAAGAGCCCTGAGGCTGAAGGAAGTAGTAGGGTGAAGGAAGAGAAACCATCCAAAGCTTGCTAAAAAAGAAAAAAAAAAAAAAAAAAAAAAAGAGGAATTGAGCAGATAATTCTTTCATTGGTTATTTTATTTATTACTTTTTCTGAGACTAGGTCTCACTATTTTTGCCTGTGGAACCGCAGGCTCTCATTGCCCGGGGCACCACAGACTCAAGCAATCCCCAGCCTCAGCTTCCCAGGTAGCTGGGATTACAGGTGCACGCCACCATGCCCAGCTATTTTTTTGGAACTAGGTCTCTCTACGAGCCCCAGGTGGGACTCGAACCGCGATCCCTATCCCGGGCTGCTTCATAGGCTGAAGCTTACAGGCATGAGTCACCGTGCCCGGCTCTCTTTCATTGGTTATTATTCCCCATAAATAATTAAAATATCAGATAAATTTGTGTCTGTGGTGGAGAGATCATCAGTTTTTTATGTAGTTCATAGTTGTTGTTTTTTTTTTTTTTTTACTGTCCCTTATCTTGGCATGACAGTATTTAGGACACTTCATCTTACATATTGGCAACAAAAGAAGCTGAGAGCTTAGTCAAGAAATAAGGTAGAGAGACAACCAGAGGGAGGGCCTTAGGAAAAAAAAATCACCTTTTTTTGAATTAATGCATACCTTTTTGTCAATTAATGTATACCCAAGTCAATGTCTTCAGAAAAGAAACATTAAAAACTCTGAGTTTAGAGGAGACTTAATACAATAGGAAATAGTGCAATCAAGTCACTGATTAATCAACCAATCAGGAAAACAGCAAAGACAAGCCAATGACAGAGAGGCAAATTTATTTCCAGGTGTGGTATAATATTTTATATAAAGACCATTTTTACACCTCTTCCAGTGCCCTCCTAGTAAAAAAAGGATATAACACATGCAAATGTAGTGACATGTGAGCCATACAGAGCATAAAAGGAGATAGCAGAATTTCCATATGAGCATTCCAGATGTTGTATTCCAAAAACAGTTATGAATATTTTTAATAATTGAAGAAAGCAGAGGTTAAAGGACAAGGTAACACTTTGAAACTTTATTTTTATAGAGACTGGTTCAGAAAGTTTGAAAACTGTTGCTGGAAGAGGTTCAATAAAGGAGGAAACCAAGACACATTCAAATAGCTATACTGGTAAGAACAAAATTATTTCACATCTTCTATGCATTGTGTCTTCTCAGACATTTCTCTGTGTTTGGATCTTTGCCAGTCTCTAGTAGCAGATAAGCTACTAGAGAATGTTTAGGAAATTCTTTATAAACTGACAGCTATAATTACTTGAACTCTAGCTGTTATTATAATGGGAAAGCACTAGGTACTATAAGTTTTAGAGCTCATTCATGACACATTCAGTGCTATAGAGACCTGGTATTAATGTAATGTAAATAATCCAGATACATGTCTACAGACTTCCTTTTTGGGGCTAGATAAGGCACAGTTTTGTATTTTCAAAAGCAGGAAATGCTAGCGTAGGAATGTGAAGAGCAACTGAGCACACACTTATTTAATTGGTTATTATTTCCCTCTGTGACTAAAATATCAGGTATATTTATATTCTCAAATGGAGAGCTCATTAGCTTTGTTTCATACTTTACAGTTTTTGCTTTTGCCCCTTAGATTGTTATGACAGTGTTTGATACAATTCCTCATTTGTTATGAATGCAAAGGAGGCAAAGAGCTTAGCAGAGAAATAAGATAAATGAAAAACTATAGAGACAGAGAGAAAGCTTTCATAAAACTGGTATGATCCAATCATATCCAATTATCTGCACAGAGGAGCAACATTATGTAGAAATATCACATCACGCAGAGAAGGGAACTTAATGTAATAGGAAATAGTGCAGATTAATTATTATATGATAATCATATAAAAAGCCAAAAACAAGCATGAAAAAAGAGGGAAACTTGCTATCCAGGTGTGTTACAATATTTTCTTAAGGGCTATTTTTACACACCTTCCCAGCCTCCAATAGAAAGCAATGACACATTAAAAATAATCAACATATTGGAAGCAATGGATAGGATAAAATGAGAAAAAAAGTGTTCTTATGAATGGTTCAGAATAGGAATTCCTGAAAAGAGCTGTACATGTAAATTTTTAAAACATTGAGGAAAACTGCCCTTATACAGGAAAGGGTGATAATCTCATCAAACTGGGAATATCACAAGGGCACATGGAGAATACTTCTCTTGATAATATAAAAAATATGGTGCTGAAATTGTAAGACTTGTAAAGAAAGATAGAGGTGAATAACATGGTCGATGTTAAGAATGGATATGAAAGATCAGAAAAGTGTCTCCACACCTTAAATAATGGGAATAATTAAGTAGTGAAGATCAAAAAAGGGGCAGAAAAAACTATGAGGAAACAATGACTAAAAGTAATGGAAAGATATTTTGATAAATTGAATGTACACATGTCAAACTCAGCATATTCTTAGCAGAGTACCAAGAGATCCACACCCAGGCACATCACAGTGAATGTGATAAAGAAAAGGGAAAATTTTGAATGCCTGAAAAAGAAAACAACTCTTCATAAATTAAAAGCACCCTGGTAAACTGATCTCTTGACTTAGCATGGTAAATTGTGTGACCAGATATCACTGGTAACACACTCTTGCCTAAAATGGCATTTGATTACCTCTCTACTTATCTAAGATTGCTCTGATTTCTTCATTCAAATATTCTTCTTATATCTGTTGAAGAAAGAACAGAGGTATTAAATTTTATCTGCTAATGCATCTCAGTTTTGGTTTTCTGTGACTCATAATACTATTGGAAAATGTTATTTATGAATTCCTTTAAACCATGCCCTATGCTGATTAGGTATCATGTTTAATTTAATTCTTAGTATTAATTTAATTCTTAGTATTCAATTTAATTTAATGATATTAAATATTTTTGTCTAGATGTAGGTTTCTGTGACTAAGAAAATCATGATTTGCAATTTGAATTGTGTGTGTATGGGAAGTTGTTGTATTCTTCTTACCATGTATATCCCCACAGGATGTATGTTTTAATATAATAATGGAAGATATATGTACATATGTATATATATGATTTCTCTGAGATATCTTTAATTTTCATAAGAGATGTCACTGAATAGAAAAACATGGTTAAGATTTATGTAGCCTATGGTAATGTACAAAATGTGCTGTTCCTGAATATTACTTTCTGGTCATATACCTAAACATATAGGTCATATACCTAAACCATTTCTGAATATAACTTTCTCAGTTTAAATCCTCCATCTCTTCCTATTTTAAGATTTTTAAAACTTGTTTACAAAATAAAATTTCTTGTAAAAATGGAGATGCTAATTAATTACCCAAAGACAAATGATGAAGCAGATTTGCATACGCACATATTCATATTAATGGCTTCTATACAGATATTTTTGAAATCTCTTTATATTTATAGAGAGTGATGTAGATCAGTTGACAGATGCAAGTGAAAGAAAAGATATACAGGAAAAACTTGAGAGACAACCATGGAGTCTTCCAGGTAAGAAAAGGATATCAGAAGTTAGTTATTTCACTTTTATTTATCTTCTAAGTTTAATTTAATGAGAATGTTCAATAGCAACAATGCTATAATTTACCATTGTTTAGACTGGAGTTCACGATGTCCCACTTTAATAAGTAGTTTGCTTACATTAAGTATTAATATTAGAGAATCTAGTTATTTTAATTCTAGTGCTAGCTCATCTAAAATGTGATTCATAAAAACCAATGTTATAGTAAACTTAGAATTTGGTGCAACAATAACCAATTATATATATATATATATATATATATATATATATATATACCACTTTCTATGTCTTGTCTACATAGAAATTGATATTTTCAGATTTTCTATTGCAGAAATTGTAGGCAATAGTTGTATTAAGAAAGAGAATGTAGCAGTTATTTTTTGCTTATAATTTTTTTCTACATGATGAAATTTTCAGGTACTTTTCATATCTCACCAGCATTTAATTAAATTCTATAGTTATGTTTTTCTGGCCAGAAAATATACAACAGAATAGACCTAAGGTATTTATTAGATGAACCCCTTTTTGATTGTGCCCTGATACCTAAAGAAGAGCAATAGAGGAAAGGGTAAGAGATGTTCAAACAAGGCCTTGTTGGTATGCTGATACAAAGGACAACTCTGTGCATTCCAAGAGATATGTACTCATGCATACAACATGAGAGCCTTTGTTCTTCTAGGGGAAGAGATTGTTTTAGTAAAATACTCCTGTAAATCTAGAGATTTAATGAGACAATTAACTTTTGACTAGTTACTAAAAAAAATGAACTGATAAATGACTGAATAAGTAAATAATATAGAATATGGCATTCTATAATAATTATTTAGGACATTCTGTTATTATCAAAAAGAAAAAAATTAAAAAATAATAAATTGTGCCCTAACCCAGGAACAAATGGGAAATAGACATTACCTAGATAAGGCTACACAATAATAGAGTAGACATACAATGTAATTAGATGAGACAAACAGAAATTTGCCTAATGCTAGACTAGACAGTTAGTATTTACAAAGATTTTTATAAATATGTTAAAAAATAAGGGAAACCATGTTCAGAAAAGTTTTTTTTTTTAATAAATTGTATGAAAAATAAGAGTTTGGGGACTGGATGAACTGGAGGAGGAAAATGCCATGAGTTAGTAACTTGAATCCATAGGAGTCATTGAAAAGTTACAAAGATTGGAAGTAAGAAGATGAATATAATCAATGTTATGAATATTTACTTACTCTTATTTCTTATATTTCTTTAAAAAGATGTTAGTTTCATAAAGAAATGGCTATAGCAATTCTTACAATGTGTTTGATATTTATTCATGTGACTATTAAAAAGTAGCACAAAGATGGTACAGAGCTAATAAAATTATATAAGTGACATTTTCATACACACATGAATTATGCTTTGATCTGAAGTAGATTCTAAAACTGACTTTGAGTATTGTACACTTTAGATATTGTGAATATTCTAATGATATTCAGTGATTAGACATAGTAATGGATAAGTTATATTTATGTATCTCTTAAAAATTGAAAAAATTATTTCAAGGTAGTAATTTCAAGAAGACTGATAATGATAAACAATAAAAGGATGTTATACAGGAGAAAATATTGATTCTTATTTGATTACGAATTACTCCCTCACAGGCCTTTTATGTTCCCAGTGTTTAACTCCATCTGCACTCAAGGGCTAATCTTAGTATTTCCAACCTTATTTATGAGTTCTTTTCTATTTCAATTCAAATAAATCAGTGCCTTAAATTTTATTCATTGTTAAAACCAGAGGGTTTAATATGCCTGGTAATATCCCCAGTACACATTGATATAGTTCACATTCATTTGATATGTTCATTTGATGATGATAGTGAAAGCTTTTAATATTATGGGCTCTGTTATTTTTCCAAAGCCAAACTGCCAATCTGATATATGAATCTTGCAAAGTTTCCTAATTTGGTTCATATTGTATAAGAAGCAATACTTTGCCACAAAATTTTACCCAACCAGTGCCTGAGAGGCACAAAATATAATCATTCATTCATTATACACATAATTTCAATTAATCTGATTCTATTTTCTCTGTTATTGGACTTACAGATCCACTTTCTAAAATCAACTAAAAATTGAAAATCACATACACACTTCAATGAAAGGGAATCAGCCAATATTCAGATTATTTCAAATGACCCACTACCTCTGACACAACTAGAAGATCTTTGTGTGAATGGGGTCTGAGAGGACACTTAACCTCAGTCCTCAAAACTCTTATTATACTTTTCCACTACTAATGCTTCCTTGGATTTTGATGATAAAAGTTAATTACAATTTTCAATGACAAAATGACAGTACTTATGCATTATGGTAATTGCTGTGAATAGGATAACCACAGTTTGCTATGTGTTCTGTCTCACTGATAAATGTATTCCCTATGAGTTAGACTTTAATATAAATCAAGCATGAAATTTTTATTATTCATATAAAATCCCAAATATGATTAAGCTTTGCAAAAGTCTTCAGGCTTTAGGGGAAAGACGGGAGTTAAGAAATTATGAAAAATCCATTTTTATGTCAAATTTAGCACTATCTCAAAATGTCACTTTGGACAAATCACTGCATCTATGCAATCCTCAATAAGATGAGTCTTTTATAATTACTAATATTGCTTTCAAGGTAAACCATTAAGTTTCTGTAACCTGTCGTCCTTTCATTATAATTCTCCTGTAGTTAAAACCATTCTAACTAGAGGAGTAATAATATCACACACATACACATGCAGAAACACACATATATTCATATTTACCTATGAAAGTGTTTTTGAAACTGTTTTATAGAGACTAATATAGAAAGCTCAACAGCTGCTAGTAGCAAAGGAGAAAACTGATGCACAATCAGATTTTCATCTTGACAAGAACAACATTATTTCATGTCTGTTCATGCTTTATATCTGCTATGGGGTTTCTCTATATTTGGATCTTATTGAACATAGTGCCTATAGGCTACTGAAAATATAATAAAAATTTCTTCAAAAATTGCCTGTTATAATTACTTGAATTCTTGCTTTTATTATCAGTGGAAAAGCACCTACATATAGTGAGTTCTAGAGTTTAGCCATGAAAGTAGTGCATAACCAGTTAGTGCTGCAGGAACCTCAGTATATACTTAATGAAGTATTCCATTTATTGGTATAATAACTTCTTTTTTGATAAGAAAAAATACAGTTGTATATTTGCAAAAGCAAAAATACTAGCTTATGTCATAGGAAGAGGAATTGAGCAGATAATTTCATTGGTTATTACTTCTCTCTATGTGATTTAACTATCAGGTAAATGTATATCTTTAGATGAAGGAGAAGTCATCAGTTTTGCTACATACTTCACAGAATATGTGACTTCCCCTTATCCTGGCATGAGATTCATTTTGGAATGGTGCAATGGAAGAAGAAATTTTAACTGAGGAATTAGGTAGAGACAACCAAAGAGGGGGAACCCTATTACAAGACAATTATCATCCAATTTGACTGAGTACATGTCTGTTACTCATGTCTGTCCCCTCAAAGAGCAATATTTGAAACTGTGGAATATTAAGATGAGAAAATAACAGTAAATTTTTCCTAAGCCCAGGATCAAACAGACAATAGAAATTGCCTTTGATATACTGACATTAGACTAAGTAGATAATATTTACAAAGAGCTTACTACAAATATATTGAAAAAACTAAAGAAAATCATGTCAAAATATGATAAAAACTTTCATAAAATAGGCAATATCAACATAGTTTTAAAGCTAGCACAAGATTAAATTTTAGAGTTATATGATACTAAATAAAATGAAAAAATATCACTGGAGGGGTTCAAGAGAAGGCTTGATTGCTCTGAAGAAAGAAATAGTAAATGTAAGGTGGGGAATATTAGAAGGAAGGGACAGAGAGAAAGAGAACATTAAAATATTTGAAGAAACATGAGAGAAAAATCTGAAAATACTTTAGTGATTTATACTAGTTTCTCAATTGTAAAGACAAAATCTAAATATGTCAAATGTAAGATAAACCTAAAACCAGACCTAGCATATAAAAAAATTGATAAAACAAAGGTAAGAAGAATATTTTTAAAATATTAAGAGAAAAACCACTCATCATTTGATAGAGCACCCTGCTAAGATGAATACCTGTCTAAGTATCAGAAACTATGGAGGCTGGGATACAGCAGCTACTTAGATGTAGTCAGTGTTTGGAGAGAATGATTAATCACCTAGAATTTTCTATCAAGTAAACTGTCCCAAAATTTCAAAGTGAAGTAGATTCTAAAACAAGGAAAAATTAAGAGAAGTCATTACTAACAGACCCACTTTACAAGAAATATTAATTGTTCTCTCTCTGAAAGAGATCTCACAGAGTAGTTTAATTCTCAAAGAATGAAAAGCAAATTAAAAAGCGAGTAAAGTACAACAACCAAAAGTCAAGGTCATTGTGAATTTTATAATTTAAAAAACTTAAACACATGTATATCTTTCAATTTTTATTGATTTAAAGCAGTAGATATAAAATTATGTTATTGGATCTCCAAAGTAAATGTTGATGATATTTTACACAAGATCTGCAAAAAGGAAAGGGTGTGAGAATGGAGGAATTATAGGGAAAAAAATGATACAAGATGGTAACTTGAATCCAGCACAATAAATAAAAGCATAATTAGGTTAATATAGCAAACTGTTGATTTTTACTTGCTGTATCTTTTTTCATTGACTTTAAAAGGTATATAGAATTCCATAAATAATTATAACAGTTTCTGATATTAATGTAGGTAATACAAAAATTGTGCAGTGCTAATATAGTTATATAGGTATGGCATTCTATACCTGAATTTAATCAATATAAATTTGAAAAAGATATA
The DNA here is from genome assembly GCA_004024945.1 of Uropsilus gracilis. NCBI lineage: Eukaryota > Metazoa > Chordata > Mammalia > Eulipotyphla > Talpidae > Uropsilus > Uropsilus gracilis. The sequence goes on from PVHY01000395.1 coordinate 241,687, forward strand.
TAATTGACTGAGGGGATTGTACACAGTTCTATGATTATTCTAATGATTTGCTTATTGGACATCACCCTAATGGTTAAGTTATAAATATGCATTTTATTAAAGTCTAGAAAATTACAGCAAGATAGCAGTTTTGAAGATAGCGGTATTGCTAAACAATAGGAGAATACTGTGAAGGAAGAAATTACTTTATTAGTAATTACATGTTACTTTGTCACAAGGTTTTTATGCTCCCAGTGTTTAAACAAATCTGTGTTCAAGGGCTATTCTTAATGTCCTCATTCTTATCTAAGGATACTTTACTAATCTAATCAGTTGAATCCACTTTTTGACTCTGTTATAAAGACCAGAGGGATAAATATGCCTGCTAATGTTCCCAGTAATATATTTTTATAGCTCACATTCCTTTCATAAACACTGCTATTGCCTATACATTATGCCTTTAGTTTAGGTAATAATGCCAAATAGTCTACCCATCAGTGATGGACCACTATCTGCATTACAGCAGTGATATAGTTATGCTGCCATGGTGACTGCGCAAACATGGGCTCAATCATTTCTCCAAAGTAAGGCTTCCAAAACTAAGATATCTCAGGGTTTCCACATGTAGGGTTTCCAACTTGGATTCATATTGTGTTAGAACCAATATTTTTTACATAAACCTTTACCTAGCCCATGAAAATGAGAAAACTAATTCTATTGATTTCTTCTTTACATGTCATTTTCCAGTGAATTTTGTGCATTATTTTATTTCAGTGGATCTATGCAAAATTTCTAAAATCTGCTAAAATTGAAAATCACACAATATTTGCGTGAAAGGAATGCAAGACCTCATGTTACTGCATGTGACCCATTCCCTCTAATACAGCTAGAAGGTCTAAAATGAATGGGCCTTAGGAGGACAGTTCATCTTTGCACTCTAAATACTTTTCTACTACCAATTTAGTCCTCATTTTTGGTATATAACCTAAGAAGAGCATTACAGTTTTCCTGTATATGTCAAATATTTCTTCTCAGGGTAATATTCTTTGAACAGGGTGGCCACAATTTATAATGTGGTCTGGGAGAAAAAAACCAAAAACTGTTCTGATTTATATCAATATATGACTATATCAGTACCCCATCAATTTCTTTTCATTATTATTCTTAGTATGATTGAACACTAAAAACTCTAAAGATTTTTATAAAAAAACATTGTAGCTAAGATATTATAAGGATTGTGTATTAAATTTGCAAATTTCTAGATATGATTTAATAAAATCACTAACTCTTTGAAATCAGTGAATGTATAGCTTTTTGTGATTGCTGATGGCACTTTCAAAGTATGTGTTTGTGTATTTCACATATTTTATTATTAGTAGTATTCACATGTACATACATTAGTATTTACAAGAGATTCGAAACTGTTTATTTTAATAGAAGCTGACATGGAGCACTTTCCAGAAGCTACTGGAAGAGGTCAAGTAGAGGAGACTGACACACAGCACTTCCCAGAAACTACTGCACAAGGTGGAGTAAAGGAGGCTGACATGGAGCACTTCCCAGAAGCTGCTGGAAAAGATGGAGTAAAGGAGACTGGCATGGAGCGCTTCCCAGAAACTACTGGAAAACATGGAGTAAAGGAGACTGACATGGAGCACTTCCCAGATGCTGCTGGAAAACATGGAATAAAGGAGACTGGCATGGAGCACTTTTCTGAAACTACTGGAAGAGGTGGAGTAAAGGAGACTGACATGGAGCATTTCCCAGATTCTTCTGGAAAAGGTGGAGTAAAGGAGACTGATGTGAAGCACTTCCCAGAAACTACTGGAAGAGGTGGAGTAAAGGAGACTGGCATTGAGCACTTCCCAGAAACTACTGGAAAACATGGAATAAAGGAGACTGGCATGGAGCGCTTTTCAGAAACTACTGGAAGAGGTGGAGTAAAGGAGGCTGACATGGAGCATATCCTAGAAACTAATGGAAGAGGTGCAGAAAGGGAAGCTAACGTGGAACACTTCTCAGAAACTACTGAAAGAGGTGGAGTAAAGGGGGCTGACATGGAGCACTTCCCAGATGCATCTGGAAAACGTGGAGTAAAGGAGACTGACATGGAGCGCTTCCCAGAAACTACTGGAAGAGATGGAGTAAAGGAGGCTGACATGGAGCACTTCCCAGAAACTACTAGAAAACGTGGAGTAAAGGAGGCTGATATGGAGCGCTTCCCAGAAACTACTGAAAAACTTGGAGTAAAGGAGGCTGATATGGAGCACATCCCAGAAACTACTGAAAAACGTGGAGTAAAGGAGACTGGCATGGAGCGCTTCCCAGAAACTATTGGAAAAGATGGAGTAAAGGAGACTGGCATGGAGCGCTTCCCTGATGCTTCTGGAAAAGCTGGAGTAAAGGAGACTGACATGGAGCGCTTCCCAGAAACTATTGGAAAAGATGGAGTAAAGGAGACTGGCATGGAGCTCTTCCCAGAAACTACTGGAAAAATTGGAGTAAAGGAGACTGACATGGAGCGCTTCCCAGAAACTACTGGAAGAGATGGAGTAAAGGAGACTGACATGGAGCACTTCCCAGAAACTACTGGAAGAGATGGAGTAAAGGAGGCTGACATGGAGCACTTCCCAGAAACTACTGGAAGAGATGGAGTAAAGGAGGTTGACATGGAACACTTCCCAGAAACTACTGGAAGAGGTGGAGTAAAGGAGACTGGCATGG